>VYZX01012728.1:670649-807200 GCA_013401335.1 Brachypteracias leptosomus
AAAAAAAAAAGAACAGCCCACAGCACGGGGTGTAGCCAGAGTGCCAGCCAGGAAGGGACCACATAGATCATCCTGTAGCAAAAACCCACAAGTCCTGTCCTGCTCAGCAGAGTTGGGTCAGTCATATGGGGATCCCAGAAAGGAATGTCTGTCAGAAGTGATCTCATTAAGAGCCTGGTGGTAAGTTGTGCTCAGATGGGCTGCTAGGTCTGGTGGAAGAGGATGCCTCACTTCCCTTCATAGATGTAATGCCAGCAAAGAGAATGGAGACAGGTTGGGGGTCTCTATTCATAAGCAATGTGGCAGGTGCCTCAAGCAGTTCTCACTCAAATTGGTGCAAAGAGAGCTAGAAATTCCCCCTTTCTGTCCTCTCCCCAAAAAAAGTTCCCTATGGTTTGCATGCTTCCCTTTTAAGGTGTTTGTATCTCAAGTAGGACACTCAGTGATCAAGTTGGAACTTCCCCAGGAAGAAGAAAGGCAGCTTTTGCAAGCTTGGCACTTGGTGCTCCTCATTTACCCATGGTCACTGAGTGGCAGCACTGCAGCAATCCTGCTTCACTGACCCCTTGTCCCTTCCATTCAGACACTGGCACCATTGCCACCTGTGGACACCTGGTGGGTTTTCCATGGAGCTGTCCCTCCCTCCTGCTTAAATGAGCAGGATTTCAGCCGTGGAAGATAGAAGTCTTTTTGGTAATGGAGAGGGGAAGAGGAATAATTCAGACTAAAGCCTTGACATAAGGGGACACAGAGGAGGGGGTTGCACAGATCTATCTACAGAAAAGTGATGTACATTAAAAGCTACAGCCCTTTCTCCCCTCACCAATTAATTTCAAATGTGAGAAGAGTTTTGGAGATTTATTTGCTATTGACAGGAATTTGCATCCTCCTTTGAAGTCCAGCCTTGCTTCAAACTACTGCACAGCCCAAAGGAGGAGATTCTCATCCCACTTTCCTTCTTTAGCACAAAACACTTCTGTCCTGGAAAAAGGGCTGTCCTTCCCTATTGGGAGCCATATACCTACAGGTGTCAGACCACTTCAGTTAAAATAAGACCAATAAGACCAAGAGCTTCTTGGTCTAATTTATTATTATATTATTACCTATTATTATCTCAGTCCAGTCCACTGTCAGAAGCCCACAAGGGACAGCAATAGACACCATGGCAGCAGGCTTCTCCTAGTCTTTGCTCTCTGTAGAGACTCATACACAAGCCTGATCAAAGAAAAACATCATTCATTTTTGTCTTTAATTCCCAACCATGAAGAGGAACTAATACTTCCTGAATCCAATGCAAAGCCATACAGCCTTCAGTAGCACCAAGGGCCAGATATTCAAAGGGATAGTACTTAAGAGGCTCAAGCATTTCATTTGAAGCAGATTTGTCAAAGAGCACAGCCCAACACACTCAGCTCCTCAGGTCTTGGTGCTGGCAAGCAAGAGCCAGGGATGCCAAGCCAACCACAGTGTGCAATGGTGCTGCAGTCCTAAGGGAAATCTCTCCTGCTAGGAAGTCATCTTGGGAGCCCTTCAGCAAGGTGAGCAGCAATCTGCAAAGCTCCAGCTGAAGACAATACCTCCCTGCAAGTCCTTTTCAGATGCAGAATTTCTGCTCAGATTAATCTTTCCTTCCTCCTTATTCTCAGGCTTGCCTCTCTGCTCATGCTAGCATTTCCCAGTACAGCCTGCCAGGCTCTTAATGGATTGGCAACGTTCTTCAGGGACTGGGATTGACACAGAAACCCATGTAGAGTATCCCCTCTTGGAAGGGGTTTGATCATGGAGCACTGACGTGATGGCAGATCACACTGCCTACACAGAGGCCACACATGACAGGGCAAGCAGCAGCAAAAACATCACTCATTAAAATTAATTCCTTTCTCATTTTCATCTTAAAAGGAATGCTCAGATTTAGTGGTCTCAGCTGAGTCTCTGATGGATAGAGATCTGCATTAACAGAGCCCAGCATACCCAGTTGGACTTGGCTTATACTCTGCAGAAGGGATTAATTTGGTGACTTTTCCAGGAGGAAGAACCAGTGGAAGAGCCCAAGACTAGGGCACAGCACTGGAAAAGACATTGGGGGTCACTCTGAAGTCTGTATCACCATGTACATCCACATCATATCATTTCTTTGTTAAAGTGAAGCTGTAGGATTCCAGGGGTCACAGAGCCCCAAGGAAAACTTAGCAGCTGAAAGGTTTGAAACATCTCAGTTCAGCAAGGAACCCAAGCAGTGATAGCACCTGGAGGTCAGAAGCTGAAGCCTTGATCAAAAGCAGAGCATCACAGCACTGAAAACAGTAAAAACGTAGGAATAAGACTTCTCCCTTTCTATCGTGTTTGTAACCCTGCAGAACCAAAGGGTGCTACACAGAGAAAAGGGGGAAAAAAGCATTTTGTGAGTGTAATGCATGGAACAAGTGATGTGTCCAAGGTACATAAAGCTTGCAACAGATTTTGGAATCAAGACTGGATCATACATGTGCCCTAACCACCAGAGCTTGGTTCTGAACTCAGAATATACCCATGGTAACTGTTGCAGCTTAAAGGACACTCAGGAACATTCAGCACCCAACCTTAATCTAAGCTTTTGGTAACAATAGTCACGTCTTACCCATACTATGGCTCCTGTCATTGCTACTTCCTAAGGACAGGACAGTTTAGATGCCCTGGGAGAGGACATCAGGCTGAAGTGTCATTGGGACTGACCCAGGTGCAGCAATTCCTCATTTCTCGTGAGATCTCTTTCCCAGAAATGCTCAACACCATCTTGGAAACTCTGCACACAGGAGATGTCTAATGCTGGCATTATTTCTAACACTAACAACTCGTTAAGTTTTTCCACTATGCATCTGTATCAATATTTTAACACAACTGTTACAAGGAAAATTGCTTTTTTTTGTGTGTCTGTGTCTCCTCCCTCCCCTATTCTCTCATTAAATCAGCATGACAGATTTTAGCCTATTCCATAACTAAGTGAATATCTCGGAAATTTAAAATCCCCAGAGCACAGTGACGGGTTCTGAAAGCTTCCCAGTGGTGCAGAGCATGAACAAACTCAATGGGCTTTGATTGCTCCCTCCCCTTATTGTAACTACTTGCAGACTACTGTGAGAGCTCAAAAAAAAGAAGATATCAACCCAAATCTCAATGGGAGAAAGAGAACCCAATGAACAACTCGCAACCATGAGCAGTATGGCCACAACAGGGCTCATTTCTCAGCTGAGATTATCTAGATCAGGGCAAGACCACCACCAAGTTTGACCTGATAATTTACAGCTGGCTCTACTTGGTTCAAGAAGCAAGAGAAGGAGTGGGGCAAGGTGGGATCCATTGCATAGAGGTGGAAGTCAGACATCAGGGTATGGATTGTACAATCTATAGATGGAAAAAGGAGTAAAAAGGGCTCATCCAGATCAGTTCCCACTATGTGCAGACCAGCCATTTACTGGTATTTGGAGATATGGCTAAAATGCATTAATGAAAGATAATTACCTGAGAAGATCAGCATAGACAAAACAGTCTCTAGTTGGGGCAACAAGCAGAGCATTCTCAGAGCTAAGGAAAAATAAATTCATTGGGGAACTGATAAGAAAACCCCAAGAAGAAATTGGAGGTCTCTGATGTGGAATATTCACCAGCATTTTTAAGAGGGGGGTGGTGAAGAAAGTGCTATCACCAAGGAAAAAAAACCCAAACTCTCTTTTCCAGTAAATCGATGTATTTTGCTCTAATTTTATTAGGAATATAAAAGGAGCCTTTAGAAAAGTGCTTAGAGAGCAGAAAGAAAAAAAGAAGAGATAGGGAAGGCTAGCAGTGGAAACATTAGTCTGTCTGTATTAGGAATCCCATACTCACATTTTATTGTTACTGTCAGGATGCAAAAGGCAGCGCTTAAAACAAAATAATACATAATGTATTACAGGGGCATAAACATCAGCAGTCATTTTTATTTTAAAAAGAAAATGCAAAAAAAAAAATGGAGATAGCTTGCAAGTGAGGGATCTGAGGCACAGCATTTATATTGGTGTCCACTGAGATAATCAAAAAGGTATTAGAGGAGCTGATGGAAGAGGGTACCACAAAGGACTCCTCAGCAGTTTACCACTGCTCATTACAAGGTGTCTCTGGAAGCTGGCTCAGAGAAATCACAGGGTCAATTTTGAGGTTGGGTGGGAATTTACTCCAACTCTATTTCCCTAAATATCATCTCTTCTTTAAAGTCTGTACTTCGAAACAACTAGTAAAGAAAATGGGTTTTGTACATTTGTGCACATTTTCGAAGGAGTGAAGGGTAGGGAGAGAGAGCAGAAAGAAGCAGAAATGAGGAGTCACTTAGCTTTTCCAGCCAGCCCTTCCCAGCCATTACTTTCCTGTTGTGCTTGCCTCATCTATGTTGATTCTTGGTTTTTTTAGAGATAGCTCTCAGTCTGCACAGCTCACCTAAGCCTCAGAGCCCAAATCCAGCATGTTTGTCACTGCTACAATATAAACAAATAAGCTTTATAACAACTGCCTTGTACCAGTGCTATCTGTCTTGCTTGATGGGACTACTGGGGGGAAGAGGTCCTGCTGCAGAGACTCTGCCTCCCACAGGCTCCACTTGGCAAATTCCTTTTCTTGCCTGTTGGGTGTTTGAATTGATCCTACCATTTCCTTCAGGTATATAGAATCATAGAATTGTCATGGTTGGAAGGGACCTTAAAGATCATCTGGTTCCAACCCCCCTGCCATGGGCAGGGACACCTCCCACTACATCACTTGCTCACAGCCCCAGCCAGCCTGGCCTTCAAAATGTCCAGGGATGAGGCTTCCAGCACCTCTCTAGACAGCCTGTGCCAGTGTCTCCCCACCCGCCTGGGGAAGAACTTCTTCCTAATGTCTCATCTGAATCTCCCCACCTCTAGTTTTGACCCATTCCCCCTGGTCCTACCACTGCCCGACAGCCTAAAAAGTCCCTCCCCAGCTTTCTTGTGTCTGCTCACAGGGCTTATATCTTAGAAGCAGGTTCCAGTAGAGACTGTCCCATATCAATGGGTTGCTTTCCCACCTCACATTAGTACACTCTATTGCTGCCTTGCTTTCCATCCCCACAGCTTCACCGACAGCTCAGTCCTGCCACTGCTTGGTCTCCAAGGCCATGCAAACCACACAGCTGGCCCCACCTGCCTCATCCAGCTTCCCAGTTTCACCAGGAACAGAGGATTCCTTTTCTCTTTGGGAGTTTCTAGAGCCACACCTGCCTCTGAGAGCAGGCACTGAAGTCAGGAATGCAAAGAAAAGCATGTGAGTAACAGTGGGAGGTGTAGGTGAGTGCACTGAGGCAGCATTGCAAGGGAAGTGCTTGGGGGAATGAAGGGGTTTTAAATAGAGAAAATATCCCCTTTAAATATTTCAGCTGACAGCTGGATCCAACACCCCCCAGAACAGCTGGATCCTCCTCTGTAAAAAACCCACAGCTTTTTCCTCTCATTCCCTGTGATGCTCTGAGGGCCTCAGGGGGTACTTGATCCCCCTCTTCCCCTATCTGGCTGTACTGCTTTTGTCATAACATATGCACACTAACATGGCACAGCCACCACTTGCTGATGGGCTGATGGCAAGAGGATGTGACTGCTGGGGCCTGAATGGGGGGGCATTTGGAGGACAGGGATAGAGGGGGCAGGTTGGCCAGAGGGCTGGGAGGAGGTGGGTAAGAAATGAGATAGGCAGAAAAATAAATAAAAGACAAGCAAGTTCAGGAAGGGAGCGAGATTAGGGAAAATAGGAAGTAGAAATGCAATGATCTGGTTTTTTGAACCACAACGTAGACATCTGCCAGAGCTTGTCCCATTTACCCTGCAAATAAGTGGGGGAAATAATATCTACCACAGAGCAAACCCAGGAATGATGTTTAAAAAAAAAAATCAAACTTGCTTTATTTGCTTATTTCAAGTTATCTGAAAAACAAGGGGCTGCTCCAGGAGCCAGGAATTATTGACAGCAATAGTTTTAAAGTCCCTTATGGAGATGATATGCGTCAGGGATTGATGAATTAAGGAGTTCTCCAGTTCTGGAGGACTTGCTCTTGAGAACTGGAGAGGAGCTAACATCTAAAGTTGGGTTTCATCCCCAGCTCTGTTACTTGTTTCACTTCTCAGCATCTGAGATTAGCTACAACACTTAACAGCTTCACCAAAATAAATAAGGATCTCTCTCTTAAAATGAGGACTCTGGAGATGATCAGCTCTAGTGGGACTCAGCAATGTCTTTATCTTTTATACAAGCACAGTATGTGGAATTCATTGATTTCAGGTAGTTTCAGATGATACTGGTTCCTAAAATGAGAATAATTGTATGCCTGCTAGAATCTTCTGCTTGGGAGGGAACTGTGGGTGGTAAATCAGAGCAGATGCACTGATGGGACTAGCTGGTGGACAGGGCTGCTTTATGGGAAGCTGCTTCAGGTCAGGCCTGAAGGGCACAGAGCTGCTCAGAGAAGAACATATTGTGCCCCTGTTTGGATAGCCCTTGCAGGCTCCTTCCTCTCAGTAAAAATTATTCTGTTTAAAGAAAAAAAAAAAGGAAATCCCACAGAAGAAATGATGAATTGTACAGCTTGTGAAAATTCTGCCCACAGCCCAGGAGATAATCTTCCCCTCCCTCCCCTCATGCCAGCTCATCTCTGTGACATCTTTCCACTTCATAAATCTCTTCCTTGATTGAGAGGCAGATCTGGGAAACAGCCCCTGGGGGAAACAGTTCCTGAAAAGCCTGCGTACCAAGCCAGAGGCATCTTCTCATTGAGGTACAAAGCAAGTAAAGGCCTCAGACTCCTTGCAACTGCACGAGGGTTCTTGGCACCATCTAGTGCCAGGAAAAGAGAGTACGATGCTGGAGAGGAGAGGTGCTGGGAGAAAACCTGGAGAATCTGCTTGGGTAGTAGGGGCAGCTCTGCCATCTCCACATGCTCTTTGTAAAGTGGATTCTTCTTTGTAGCAAAGAAGCTAGAGGAGATGCTACATCAGATGGGGAAGGTGTTACAGGATCTACCTGGATTCCATGGATGGGATCCAATTGAATGGCATTACCTGCTGTTCACAGCGGGGGCCAATGGTGCATCCCCTCCCTACCAACCTGCAGGATGGCCAGGGATGGCTTCCAGAGCACACACCAATGTCTGAAACCCTCTAAGGAATCCTGAAACCCTGAGCTGCAAATGAAGTTGCATGAAAGGAATATGGAAGATGACATAAGGTAATATCAAGGCCACAGACTGTATGAAAATCGGTCTGATAGAGGGTGTAACTACCACTTAATGAGCAAAGGAAAATCATCCATCAGGGTGCATTACTCATCCACTTCCCTCCTCTCCTGCACAGCAAGAATAGTAAACAGTTGCCCAAGTTACACAAAACAATCAGCATTTAAAGCAAAACAATGCTTCTCGTTTTTCAAGTTTTCCTGGAGCCACCTCCCTTCCCGTCCAGGCACATCATCCCTCATCATTCCCAAACACAACCATCACCACCAGGCATGTGGAACTGCCACGATATTGAGCCCTAGGACTGAACCTCCAAGAAAGTCATCACCAGGAGAAGGCTACTAGCTTGTGATGTTGACAAAGGGGGGCATGTGTGCTTTGGAAGAGTACAAGCATCACTCCTCCCCGCGGTCCTCAGAAAGCAAGTGAAGGAATCAATGAACTATCCAGGAGTAATGTTCTCAAATCAACTCAGCTCTTCATCTTTCTAAGGGAAGCAAGCCAAGGCCCATGCTGAAACCTTAACCACAGAGCCCAGCCGCTGTGGACACTAAAGATGCCAGGGCAGTTTCCCAAAAAGCAGGTGTTAGCTTTGGCATCCTTGGCCAATATTTACCTTCCTCCTTGCTGTTACAAAGCAGCCTTTCCATGCAGTTAAGAGCTGATCCCCAAGGGAACATAGGCGCCTAATTCCAATTTCATTGGGAATGAGATGTCTCTATCTCCAAACCCAGACTACGGCACTTCAGGAGCCCTGACAGGCAAATGCATGTGGGAGAGTTTAAAGCCCATTTCTACCCTATCTTGAAATTCGTGTTATTGTTCATTCCACATAAAGCAGTTCTAAAAAGCTCCCAAGCCAAAACTCCCTCTTGCACAACAGGGTAATGATTTACATTCACTTTGCCAGGGTGCAAATGATACCTTGTGGTGCAAGGAAGCAAGAGGGATCCAGACCTTGTGACGGTTCAATGGGAAATCACTGCCATGGCAGCAGATCAGACAACACGGGTGCAATCCTGCTACCTGCAATGCTCAGCACCAGAAACATGCAGCACACTGCAACAGCATCCATTCTGCAGCCCTGTCTCCTTTAAAGACACGGACACATGCAGCTTTAAAGTGCTTTAAGCAGCTAATTAGGGTGTCTTCCCCTCCTTTATCCCACAAGATGATAATTGCATTATAAAAATGAATATGTAACTAAGCAGAAACCACAGGAACGGTGATGGCAGAAAGGGAGATGGAACCAGCAGCAGCCTCCCTCCACAGTCACAGGTGGAAGCCCTCACATTAGAGAGACTAGAGCTCCAGTGCGGTTTCTGGAGCTGTGGGGAGGAAAACCTCGAAAAAGCCCCACATCATTTAGAGTCACAAGAGTCAGCGAATGGTTTAGTGCTTAAACAATCGATGTCAGGAAGAGAGAAGATCCGTGAGAGTGTGTCCGCCTCTTGCTCTCCCTGCACGCATCTCCCCAGAACGTCTACAGTCATCAGGGTAATTTAGAAAGGGGAAAAAAAAAAAGACGACAAGACTTGGCTTGGCCTAACTGGGGCTATCACTGTAATTGTGGAAGGAAGTGAGAACATACCAGCAGGGCCCCAGGGAGTAAAGAGCAAAGCGAGGGGAATGGAGATTGTATTTGTGGGACCCTGTGAAGCTGAAGAAGTGTCAGAGCAGCATAGTGATGCCTGAGGGTGGAGCAGAGCTAGGGCTGTTAGATCCTCCTGAAACACCACATAGGGAAGGATCTGAGCTGGGAGCACAGCCAGCATGCTCTTGGGTTCCCTCAGCAGCTACCACCATGGATGACCAGGTAACTGGGCAGGTTCCCTATATGTTTAAGAAGGGAGGTATCATTGATAGCAGCTGCAGGGATGATAAATATCTTTATGCTCTCCGAGAGGAAAGGGGGAACTCTTCCCAGCGCCAGTTCGTCACTGCCCCCTGCGGTGCACAGGCAGCCTCTGTTCTGCCCGTCCATTCTTCCACATCCAGTGCATTATTATGAACCCTCCAGCACACACAGCTAATTAGGGAAAATATCCTTTCTAGCAATTTAAATGATTTTGGCATTTTCAGGAGGGCACATGTAATATTCAAATTACTTCCACTCTGCGCTGCCTTGTCTTGCCTGGCTCATCTTCCCAGGTGAATTTGTAGTCTCTGAAATGCTCTAATTTCCCACACAAGCCATGTCAAATATAATTTTGGTGCAAAGTTGGTAATTATACGTAACATCAGTCTGATGTTAAAAACACTGAAAAATTTAGCAAGAAGAGACGAATGGAGAGACACAAGTCTGAGACCAAGGAACGAAAGGCGTGCGGCCCCCTTAGTATTTGCGCTCGTTAATTAATAATAGCATGTTTTTAGGAACTGAAAGGATGTGTTTCCTGAACTGACTGGAATTCACTTATGTCCCAATTACATTGTCTCCGTGAAGAACTTCGGTCAGGTCTCGCTGAAGAGCCACAGTGAAGCCAAAAGCAAAATCCAGGCTCCCCAGTGAGGTCCATCAGTTGCCAGAGTGTGTAAAGGAGCAGGGATCTCACCCTTGGGCTCAAACCCAGAGATTAAATTGTCTCCTCCTCTGCCACCCTCTGCTGCAAACCCCTCCGGAAGGAGTCAAACCAATTTGCATCAGTGAGTCATCACGTGTATGGTTATGTATTAGAATAAGTGTAATTATAACTGCTGGCCCCAAAGTATTGGGCAAGAATTTTAACAGACTTGTTCCTTGGCTCCAAAGAGAAGAATTAACACGAAGAGTGAATTATCTGACCCCACCATCAACTCTTCCCCAAGGATGCCTGGTTTGCCTACTTCAAGGAGCATCCCAACTCACTTGCTTTTTGACACCATTATCCCAGCACACTGCCTGCCTGTCAAAAACAGTTGAGAATCCCTGAGTTAACCCATTCCACACTAAAATCCATGCCTGCAATAACTGCTGGGAACCACAGAGCTCTGGAACTGTTACTCCTAGTAATCTATTCATGGTGTTAATGCATTCTGGAAGGGAAACCCCAGGTATCTCATCTTCACTGATGAAGATGAACAGCAGTTTCTGGCTCATGTGAGAGCTTGGACCACAAGTGGTCAGGAAGGCCTGCTTCATTTTGATCCCAAAGGCTTTATGACAACAGTCAAAAACCATAGGAAAAGGCCTCATCACAAATTCAGTACAGCCAAGCAAGGGTTTGACCCCAAAGGATGAATTGAGAGCCAATGAATGAAAGCTATTATTTCAGAGAAATTGGGTTTTTAAAAACAAATAAAGCCTCAAACTTGAAGCTCCTGAACAGACCCTGCTTCCATCACATATTAGCCATTGTGTGCTTGTATACAGGGATTCAAGAGCTAGTCTTGAGTTTTAGTGTTGAGCATGTCACATCCCTCTTTCTTCAATCCTACACTAAAGGAAGAGACCCCTCGTTCTGGAGAATGAACATTCCAGGGCCTTGCAGCCCCATCTACTCCTTTAAAATCAGCTCTGACTTCTCATATCCTTTTTTACTCTCTCGAGTTTGTGCTGCTCATTTAACAGTGGTTGGCTGTGCATAAACAGAAAATCCATCATGCTCAGACCACGTGGACCAGAGAAACCCAGAAACTTTTACCACAGTTTTATATGAAGAGATAAAAGAGCAGCTCTATGCAGCTCCAAGTATACCACGAGCAGGGTAGGACTATGGATCCAGGAGGCATGACCCACAGTCCTATTAAGGGCACTGTGTGAGTACTTGTTGCAGGAGAGAGGAGAAGAGAGCAAGGGAAAGGCTGGAAGGTCTGCAGAAGATCAATGTACATATCCTGAACAAATACACATTGATGTCACCTAGCCAGGAATAGGTTAGTCTGGAAGTAAATGCTACAACACTGTTATTTACAAACTTAGCAGCAAAACAAGACAACATGGGCTTGGAAGGGGAAACTTCTGGGCTTTTGCCAGACCTGCTGGGATCTCATCTCAAAGCAGTTATACCCTATACACTGATCCTTTGCTAAACATTCATATATTGCTTTATGTTAAATGGGTAGCTTATGTTTGACAAAAAGAGGGCTTGAATTCTCAGTGAAAACTCTTAGGAGGCACCTATCTAGCCTCCAAGAGCAGCAGGACCTCACTGTGTATCTGTTGAGATAATTAGTTCATAATCAACCCATTGCAACACAACACTAGACATAGAATCTCTAAGCCTTACCCACTGGCTGGAACACATCAAGGAGATGTATTTATACACTAATTAGATAATCATGCACATAACTACAACTGATATGCAGGACACATTAATTTCCTTGCCTGTTCTTGAAAATCTGGTCTTGGCCCTTTGATTCTTTTATAGGATTCCCATCTCCTTGTCCAGTTGCTCATTTTGCTCACTGACGTACTCTGAGCTATCATGGGCTGCTTTAGATCCACTCCTGTCTGCAGAAGACACTTTTACTGAATATATCATGGCTATGACACAATGTTCACCTAGCTCATCAAATGTCTTCTTAATGACTGACACCTTCTAGATTCTAAAATGTGGGGGTTTAGACTAAATTCTTCAGAGCAAGTCCATGGCTTTATACTTTTGCATACTATTGATGGATAAACAACGGTGTGAGGTTGTGCTTTATGAAGCCCTTAAGACCCTCAGATAAATGTGGCTTTCTAAGTGTAAAGAGTGATTCCACATGGCCTTTCCTTCTCAGTCTGAAGTGATCATGTTCAAGAGGCAGAAGAATAGGAAAAGGTGGCATTTGACCTCCAATTTCCTGAGTGCCAACTGGCTTTCCTTGCCATTTTGACTGGGGTCTGCCTTTGCCTCCAATGGAAGGCCAGGACATGGTGAGGGAGCTGGTGAGTAAACAGTTCCTCTGGCTGCCATGGCAATGGTGCACCGAGCAGAGCACATGCCAGAGGAAGCTGTCATAAATCACAAGTTGGTCAATTCTGTTTAGTTTCCAAGCAAGGGTTATGCAAACTGGCTGGAAAGTGCCTCCCTGAAGAGTCAATTCTCATTTTCTTCAGGAAAGTAAAATGTTTTATCTCTCTTTAGTGTACTGTTTTGTGAATTTTGTCTCCTCTCAACTTCAGGTCCTGTTTCTCCTCAGGCCTGACAGACTCTGCTTTCAGAAACACCCCATATTTCCAGGGTGGCTCAAACTCTGCCCAGGTATTGGGAACATAAAGGGTAAGACCATATCCCACGGGCAGATTTTTTTCATCTGTGACTTCATAAAGTGTCAAATAGATCCAGCCCAGAGAAACTTGTTCAGGGGTCATCCTTATCAAGGATTCTGAAGGGTCAGCTAGGAATGTGGAGACCACCTTCTGTCCCACTGCACCTTCCAGCAAGGAAAGAGTCTTTACAAGTCTGCAGTGCTTCCCACTGTCTCATTGATGCATCAGCACAGGAACCTCTGCTGCAAATAGTTTCTGTGATTGATGTGTATAAACTCATTTCTTTTGGGACTGAGATGACAAACTGGGGACTTTCTGCCCTTCACACTGGAGAATGAAGCTTCGATGCTAAATGCAATGCAGACACCATCGTGAGCAAAATGAAACTCAGCTTGTTCTTTGACAGCTCTTTTGGTTTTGTGGGCTATGATCATTGAAGTGGCTGGGAAAGAGGGAGGGGGTTCTGTTCCATCATTTGAGAGGCAGCACCCTCAGCCTGCTTTATAAGGCACCCAGTTGGCAGCACTCTCCCAGGCATGGCTTGGTTGCTGCTTGGGGTGGCTAGCTAACAAAACTCCACTGCAAACCTTGCCTACTCCTGTCAACACCACATCTCAGCTGGGCTAATGTAAACCAGAAACTCACCCTCCATCCCCAGGAGGGGTCAGATACAGTTGTAAAGCATGAGAGTGCTGACAGGGTCTCCAGCAACATACTCCTGTTGTATCATTAGGTCCATATTCACCACAGCCAGGCTCCTCCTGGATGATGACTAGGTTCATTCTGATGCCAGAGACATTCTGCAGGTGAACATAAGCTTCTTCCCAGTTTACACAATTCCAGTCTGCCCAATTTCTCCCCCTAAACTTCACATTTACACCCATGCTAAGAGTGAAAAATTCTCCCCACTCATAATAGTGGAGCATTTGTCCTTCAGATGCCTAGAAAGGATTTGTCTTCTACCTGCTCTTATTGATAAGCCTGTCTTGATGCCCCTCCAGCTGGTGGGGCAGATATAACAGGACAGAATTATTTGCTAGGCTAAGCAGAAACCACCTGTCCCAAAGTCTACAAAAGTCAGCAGAAACAGTGATGGATTTCAGCAGACACTGACTAGGTGCAGGCTCCCCAGGAATAGTAGGGGAGCAACAGCTCCAGCCACAGAAATGTTCTTAAACAGATTAAATCAGACAATAGTATTTGCATAAGGGTAGGCAGTGCCCTAAGGACCAACAATCTGTGCTGGTACTGGACCAAGAAAAGGCCTCCATGGCTTGGTGGTTCCTTGGGGGACACACTGATCTCCTGCAGGCTCTTCCTCACCCAGAGGAATGCACCAACTAACTGTTCCATCTAAGGCAGCAGCAGGAAAGCAAACAGCTGGAAAAAGGATTTTGCCTCTGTTACGAATGTCCTGTGGCCTGGCACAAAATAAAGGACACACTGATCACTGTCTTCAAGGCCTCTGAAGGAATTTAATGCTAACTGAAGTTAATTCTGGCCTCCTTGTTTAGGCAGAGAGGATGAAGGAAGAGACAGAGTGAGAGCGCCAGGGGAGAAACTGATTTCCCGTCATTTCATTTCATTATTACCAGAATCAAATAAGCAAAAAACTCACGCATCAGGCTTTTATAATCATGAGATCTGGAAATGAATGAATACATTGGATTACTTTGTACTGACTTGACTTTAGAGCCTTTACAGTGATAGAATTTCAGACTTCTTTCACAGACTATTGATGTCAGAATTTGCCTTTGACTCATGCAAGTAAGAAAAAAATCTCACCTCATGATAGGACTCCCCAGCTGCAGTTTTAAGCAAGATGTCCAACCAGTTCAATTCTACTCTCATCACTGAGGTTTGAAAATAAGTTACCATTAAGCAAGGAGTCAGAATGAGACACAGAAGAGCTAAGCTAAAATGCAGCCACATAGAGGGGTAGGTTTGGGGTTGGCACTTCAAATGGACTTCACAGCACATGGCACCAGAGTTCTGTGCTTTAATTTGCCCATTTCCCCATCCAAACAGATTCAAATTTATGAAGCAGGCTGAATGGAAGTAGAAGGTACCTTTGGTCAGCAGTGCTTGATCACAAGAGAGGCTGTAGCCTACGGATGTGGTTAACTCAAGGAGTGTGGCCAGGAAGGTCCCAGATCAAAGCCTTGCTGCTGAAGTAGGTGATGAGCCAGCTCAAATTGGGGATACATTCATGGGTTTGACTATGCAGAATGGTCTCCTATAATTGTGTGTTGAAACCCAGCCGACCAGTATGATATAATCCAGCAGCATCTAGTGGGCTGCTGCCACCCTGCCTCCCCCCACCCTCAGCACTGCCGGATATGTCAAAGCAAAAACATCTCTGCATTTCTGATCTCCCTGGGGTCACATCTGGTTTGAGTCAAGCTTCTCATTTGGTTCCAATCCACCGATTTCCTGCTACTGTCCATGAAAAAGAGAGTGCGACTCTGTGGCTTCCCCTGGGTGTAATGGTCTAATCTGTACCTTGTTGTGCACTGTAGAGGGGAGGGGGAACCAGTGCTACTTGGGAGCAGATTCCTCTTTCCTTATGATTGCATCCTGTTCTTACGCAGAGTACCTTTATTCTTGCTAGCACTGGCAGCCCCAGATATCCTGGTGCCCTCTCTGTATTATCCATATTCCTCTGGCCTCCTAATTGAATCCTTCCCTAGCTGGGACAGGCTTTCCTCATTATGATGAACTGGATCCAATTCTACTCCCTCCCCTCCATCTCCCAGTCTTGCCTTGTGAACACAGGGCAGGCCCCACAGAGCTGCTGTGGGTGGATGACCACATCAGCAAACTGCTCTTGCAGCTACTGTGACGTTGCTCATGAAGTTAACAGAGCAGGAAAGCCCCAGACAGGTACAAAGTGGTAAAGACATCTCTGCCAAGATTCTGGCAGCATCAAGACGCAGGTTAGTTCTAAGAAAGAATACCTAGCTCTTTTAATCTATGGTTTTTCAAGCCATCTAACTGAAACATCAGGGGTTTGCAGCTGGTGAAGTAGCCTAGGAGTTCTCACAAGGGCAGTGAGAGAGCCCAGTTGAATAGGCCTCTTACATCTTCATCCCATAGGATTCTCTCTGTAGGAGGTCAGTATCCATGGGCAATGCTGCACTTGTGCTCTGGACAAGGCAGGGCAATGCAAACAGAACAAATTATCTTTTTTCACTCTCACTCAGCCACTCAAAACTCAGTACTGGGAAAAAAGTTCAGTTCCCTTATCTTATTTATCCTTTGGCCTCTTAGTCAGAGATGGGTTACCCTATGTCACACCACACACACACAGAGACCCAAGTTTTCTTGGAATGGTCTCCTCTGGAAGAAGCAGTGTAGCAGCACTACCACACTTACAATAACTCTGCCATGAATTAAGTTCTATTAGTCCAGGCAAAGCATCACACAATCTACGTGTTTGGGTCTTTAACCAGCTCATTCAGAGCTAGTTAGCTTATTACACGGATTGTGTGAGGGTGTGCAGAACAGCCAGACTCAGGTCAAGGCAAGTATATTCAAACTGAGGCACAAATACATTCACTGCATTGACTTCAAGTCCTCAAGAGCGTTGGGAGAAGAACCAGTTCTGCAAATTCCCCAAGTGCCCCCACTTTAACTAACCCACACTCTTCTGCTGCACTGAGTACATCTGGATTTCATCAGACCCTGGATATTATTTTTAAAGATAACCAAGTCTTTGGAAAACAAACCCCTCCAAAACACCATAACAAAAGCTCTGATCTCGAGGCTTTTCAGCATCTTAGGGAACGAGAGCTGCTATTGTTACTAGAAAGACTCTAAAGGCAACAGCACAAGGCATGATCTATAGGGCACAAGTATGTTTGTTATGAAATCATTTGGATCCACAGAGGAATTCCACATGTGGCTTCCCCTCTGGTGACTAGAGGTTCCCACCTTGGCAGTGATCCTGGAGTCCCTTGCCTAGAGGCTCAGCAGCGTGGAAGGGGAGGGTGGACGCTGGAGGAGTAATGGGCTCATCAGGCGCTGAGGCTGCTGCTTGG
Organism: Brachypteracias leptosomus; assembly: GCA_013401335.1. NCBI lineage: Eukaryota > Metazoa > Chordata > Aves > Coraciiformes > Brachypteraciidae > Brachypteracias > Brachypteracias leptosomus. The sequence continues at coordinate 687,112 of VYZX01012728.1, forward strand.
CACGCCGACAATGTTTGTTTGCACCTCTTTGAAGATGAGAGATGAAAGTGGCGCCCACATGGGCTGCCTTTGATTAGCTTCTTATTTTTAACATTGCAGCTGCGATTATTTTTCTTTTTCTTGAAGCATTTCTTCCCCAGCACCAGAAACTCTGAGGTTCCCTTCTCTAGGGAGGTTCAACTTCAAGGAAACATAACAAAGAGAAGTGTGAATGTAAAGGAGACTGGACAACCCAGGGCCAGTGGGGAATTATGTCATTTTATTTTTAATTTTACTTCCATTTTTTTCCCCAATCCCCCATCCTCAGCGGGTCTCGGAAAGAAAATACTTGTTTACTTCTTTTTTAATAGGGAAAATAAATGAGTCCTGGGATCTTACAGAGCTGTCATGAAGAGGGAAATGTCTAATGGTTCAATTCCCAGCTCTGTCACTGAACCACTCTGGGACTTGGGGAAAAGTCAGTTCGCCCATCTGTAAAATGGGATTTATAATGCGTTGCTTCTCAGGGGTATTGAAGGAGTATGAGTAGCATTGATGGAATGCTCCGTGCACCTTGGATAGAAGGGGCAATAGCCCTGTGAAGTGCTGTCCTTAATAGATACTTAGAGGAGTTTCCTTCACTGTGGTACTTATCTGACCACAGCAGCCGAGTGCCTTACAGCTACTGATGGATTTTTTTCCTTATTACCTCTTTGCATTGTAGGGTTGTGCACAGGAGAGCAAGGCAAATGGTAAATTGAATGAAATTGACCCAGCCACATACAGAATAGGTGGGAAAGTCAGGACTAATCCTTTCTTCTATAAGTTTCTGCCACATCCATTAGACTTTCCTTCTAGTCATGTGAATTTTGTGATCTGAAGGCATGAGGGAAAGCCACCTTCCCTTCTTGCCTTGGTCAGTCATGCTGTGGTTGTCTTCCCACTGCATAAGGAAGAAGTCCTTATGAAAAGGGAGTCAATGTTTGTTGTGTATTAGGCTATTTCCCATCATTTTTGGGTTTCTTTCACCTGCTAGAGTAGTTTCCAGCCAAGAACTCAGTCAGATGTTAATCCAGTTATCCACAGTGAATACCCGAGCTTTAACAGGATGTCAGGAGAAAGTTTAGCCTCTTGTTCCTTATTTTCAGGATCAATTTACAGAGGTGGTAAAGAGGTATACATATAAGTGATATCAGAAGAAACTGCTGGTAATCAGTACTTTGAAAAAAAAACAAAACAGCCTCACAAAGCCCTGCCTTGTATCAGCTGAAGTTTAACTTCTAATCAGAAGAACCTGATAGCAGCTATGTTAATTAGCAAGATGGAAAAACCTGGTGTGGGGAGGAGAGGAACAGCTGAGGATAAATAACAATCAGGTTCTCGATACTCACATACTTCAAAAGGAAAAACACAGCTACACATGTTTACATTTATTTCTTTGTGTTATCTACAGGACATTTACCAGCCAAAGAGAAATGAGGGCATGTGGGTTGAGTAAAAACTTGTAGCATGCTTATACAAATCCAGCCAACTGAGAGCAAAATCTGTTGCCACCAAATAAAGTACCAGCTAAAGAAGCTAAAAGACACTTCAGCCTTGGCATGGTCAGTCTAAAAAACTTAATCAAGCACAGGTTTTACCCAGGTCTCCTTTATGGCATTTCACCTGCTCCCAGAAAAAGACACAGCCAGTTTTTCCAGCCCAATACACCATACCCAGATAATCCCCATGCCCAAACACCATTCTGCTCAACTCCAGCATCTTAAAGGAATAAACCAGTCTTATAGGCTCTTCTCAAGCATATCATAAAGAGATATATTGTACCAGATAGCTTATAATATATACCTACTTCAGATTCACTCCAGAAAAAACAACATACTCCAGCCCAACTCCATCCAGTCACACAGACTCCAGGACATTAAATTAACCCCCTGCCAAATTTACTGCAAGCCATCTGACCATACCATTTAGCCACAGTACAGACAAAATCTATACCTCACTACAGCCAGGAAAGCAGGCAACTCTGTTGAAAACCTATTTATATCACTCAAGGAGATCAATGGAGAGCCCAGGCCTAGAGGCCACTGACCTTGGATTGACACAAAACTTAAAGGAAAAAATTAATGGTGTCAACTCAAGAGACCACAGCTCTTATTTCAGAGGACTCAAAAGCCAGCCCTGCAGCTTACTGATCAAGAAAAGGTGCTTAAATGAGGAGGTATTTTTTGGAAACAGAGCCAGTACTCACCCAGTGCTGGTGCAGGAGCTGAGGCACAGAGCTGCTTCCCCACACATCACAATGGCTGCCTGGACCACACAGGTGAGTCCTTGGCAGCAGCTGAACCTCCCCAGGTCTGTCATGACACCAGCAGTTGTGCTTCTGGAAGAACCTTCCAGAAGAAGTCCTTCCTCAGGCTGTCCCAAAGCGAGGCTGTGCTGAGCTTTCCATGAGGCATCTCCCAAAGCTGCTCCTTCATGGGCCTTCCGCTCCAGGAAAGGTGAAGAGGAGACCCACAAAATGGTGGCACAAGGAGGACAAAACATCTCTCATGTCTTGGCAGCCGCACACACTGATAAGACTAGTTTTCAGGCCTAGAATGTCTCAGTTCTGCCTCAGCTCTTCCTTAACTGCCCCAGACCAGAGCAGCAACAACCCCTGAGGCGCTACCAGGGGCTCCGACAGTCACAAAATGGCCACCAGGGTGGTGAGGGCTCCCCTTACCCACCTTACTGAGGCACCACATGGAAGATAAGTCCAGGTACTGCTGCGTGGATGACGAGGCAAGGCACCCATGGAAGGAGAACAACGCTTGATCATACCGCTGCATCAGCTGGGCTGGCAAAAATGGGGGGGCAACAGCTGCTGCCTGTGCCCCCCTGAACAAGCACCTCAGGGCACCCCTAACCCAGCAACAACTGCTGCACAGCCCCCCTCCAATCTGAACTCCAGCCAACTGTCCCAGGAAGGGCTTTTATAGGGTGGAAGAGAAGTCCCCACCCTGCCACAGGTGGCCCCAATTCAGAGATGATGGCTGCAAACAGGAGCTGCCCCACCTGGCAGGGCCAGCTGCTGAGCCCTGGAGAAGGTAACGATGCTGAGGGTGTTTCATTGGTTGGTTGGTTGGTTTTTGATTAAAACAACAAAAATGAGGGGCTGGAAACGGCAGGTTAAGTGGTCACGTTTAGTGGAAGTTATGCAGAGATAAATTTTATTTTTGGAGTAGCCTCAGACTGCTAGGGCAGTGCTGGCCATGTTGATGTGCCTCAGCTGCCTCAAGCACTTCTTACTTCACTTTAACTGGTTTTAGGCAAGACCATGTTTGTGGTTGTACAGGTCTGTGCCCAGCAGGCTCTGCTCCCTCGTGTGTCCAGAGGGCTGCTGGGATGCCAGGCAGAGCAATGTTGGCCGTGCTCTGATCTTTCATTTGCTCAGGGACTTTTAAAAATTATTTTAATCATTTTTTTACACTGAGTGGGAGAAGCAGGAGGCTGATTCCCAACTTGGGACCAGTAGCTCCCATTTGATGTCCAACACCACCCCAGTCAGCCCTTGCAGTGGAGCTGGCTGCCACATTGTGGCCTGCTCCCCCAAACGTCACATCTGGCTGATGTAAAACACACATGTTTTGACTGAAGCTTTTTCTTTAAAATGCCAACATTAAAGGAAGGTTTGCTTTGTAAAACTGAAACTGTAAAACTCTTCTGAAACCCAATCTGGGGGATTAAAAGAACCACATGAAAAGGGATAAATATGACCTGGACATTTACTTCCTGTGCAGAAGTTCGCTGAACATGTGCCTCCCAGGCTGTCAATGAGAAACAAGAGCTTCTGCTCTCATTTTCAGAAGGAAAAAAAAAAAAGAAAAAAAGGAGAAGAAGAGAGGAAGACAGGAAACTTTGTAAAGTGACAACTCTTCTCTATCTCATGGCTGATGTCAAAGACATTATTTGCTTTGCAGAGGCATCTCATACACCTTAAAACTAGAAAGACACACAACTAGTAACAAGAAATGTATTATTATTAGGCAAACTATTCTTCTTCATACTATGTGGTAAAATTGGGCTTGATCCATTTTTAAGTGGGAGTCAGTAGCAGAGCTCCTTTGGATGTCAGTGGGAATAAGATCAGACCTAAAGATACAATGGCCTGAGTCCAAGGATTCTCTGATGATGTTCAGAAGAAACACATGGGTAGACAAACAGATCTTCAGCTAGAAAATGGCTCACTTTCAAACAAACGACTGCAAGATGTTTGTATCAGTATTGCCCATTTCAAGTATTAAAACTCATAGCTGGGTTCCAAAAAAACACTTTAAATATTATGAGACTTGAAAGGAAAAAAGAAATCAGTTATTGATTCTCTATATCCATTTCCTAGGTCTTGAATCTTTAAGAAGATACAACATTTTTTTCTGGTTTTCCTTACTAAAAGTGAATTGTTAGAAGCTTGATTTTTTTAAACCAAAGCTGACATTGTGATTTATTATAGTGATTTCAGAAGATGAGACTCAGGGAGAAAACATGTAAGAGCAGGCAATACATTAAAGTCACTATTGTTCTCAAAATAACTTTCTGATCTCAGGTCCCAATACAAGAATTGCAGGGGACAAAATGCAATATAATGTAAAATATGGCATTGCCACTCTGGTTTTGGCAAAATGAAGTCCCTTTATCCCAGTCAAGTTCCCTAGAAGCCAGTTACACACTGATTTTGGATGATATTTTTCCTTTTTTTTTCCCCCCTCATGGATGATGCTGTTAGATTACACTGGAAGTTACATTAATTGCCCAACAGTCATATTTTAGAGAATTATCACATAAGTGAGGTGCAGAGGGAGCACAGCACTGAATCTAAAGGCAGTTCTCCAACAGAAAACGTTGCACTTTGCACATGGAATGTCTTGGGGCACCTTCCTGCACCACTGGCCTGTAACCACTGCAGTAGCTGAGCCCGTGGATGCACAGGCAGGATCCACCTTGAATCAGTTTGAAACTCTCTGTAGTGTGAGGTGCTTGAATCTGGAGTTTGGCAGTTCAGTCCCACTGTTGTTTGAGTTTTTTGGTGGGTTTTTTGTTAATTGTAGAGTGATTAAGTCTGGATTGCTGTTGGTTTTCTTGGATAATGCTGCATGTCTCCTGTTTGAGATACAGACACCCAGGAACCCCACACCATAGGATGTTTTTTCCAAATACTCTCTCATCTTAACTGGGTTTGATCTTTGAGATGGAAAGTTCATCTATTCTTCTTGAAGCCGTGGTTTTCTAATTCCCATTGAAGCCTTTCACAACCTCTGCTATTGTATAGAGCTGGTAAAAAAAAAACCCCTTTATTCTTTTTGTCTAGTTCTGGACAAATTTTAAAACCACTTTTATAGTTTCAAGCCAGAATCAAGACAAAAAAAAAAAGAGGCGTGTTTCAAAGTCATTGTTCAATGGAGAAAGACCAGTTCCCAAGTCCTTTCCAAATCAAAAGTGGACAGTTCCTCAGTCATTTCCAAGCAGGAAAGAGGCCATTTTATGAGGCAGAAAGCATCCATTTTCTGCCTCAGTCCTGAGCCAGAGAGGCTAGTGTCTGAGTCAGTTCCAGGGGGGGAATGTCTGGCACTTTTCCAAGCTTGGGAGTGTTGCTATCACAGCAATTGTTTGGTGATGCCATCCCAATAAAGCTTCATTATGGTGTTCCTCTTTCTATAAACTTCAGTGCCCTCCAGTGTCCCCAGCAATCACTTATCTAATATTAGGATATTAAAAAATATGGAAAGATTTTAAAGAGACTTATTAAAATGCAATTAGCAGCGTGTACGACTTAAGCAGTGAGATTATTTAAAAAAACGACTTGATTGTGTGGAATGCCACGCACCTTACAGAGATAATAAAGCTGCCAATCAAGTCCATTTTCAAATTAGGAAATTTTCATTCTTTTTTTACAGCCCCCTAAGTGAATATTAAAACTGATTATTAACCTCGGAGTGTAGCAGCGGCCCCTAAGCCTGCGAGCTCTAAAGGGGAGGTTTCATAACTGTTGGTAGCCTGGGCTTCATTCCCCATTTGGACCAAGATCTCTGTGCTTATTTAAAGGGACAGTGCTCACCCTTTGAGGGAGGAAATCTGGAAACCTGGATGGGTCCCTTGTTTGGAAAGGGGCAAAGCTCCAGATCTTGGCATTGCAACTTGGGAGGCCAAGCCGAGGAGCCTGAGCTGGCCAGCCCGGGTATTCCCCAGCAGCTCTGCCATCACAAACTGCAGGTAAGCCTGCCCCCTCATGTCCAGTCGGGGAATGTCACCACAGCCTCACTCCCACCAAATAACCTTCGTTTTGGCCAAGTAAAAAGGCGTAGATTAAATGAATGTTTATGTGGGAACACAAACCTCTGTCATACTCAGGTTGTGAGCACAGATTCTCAGTGTAAGTTGTTGTTATTCTCAGTTTATGTTGTTACTTGCTAAATGTAAATTCATCTCACTTACCTTGCTGCCTTTTTATTTATTTTCTGTCCTACTGAGACAATCAAGTGTGATACTTCCTGTTATATGACTTTGCTGGCATTTTTATTTCATCTATAAAAAGGATCTTTCTCTGAGAAATTAAGTCACATTACCCTGACAGGTTACTCCTTTTGCAGCTCTTTACTCTGCTGTCAAAGTGGATTTATTGATGCTTCCTGGATTTCTCTCCTCAAGCTCGCAAACTGGAAATGATGAATTCTCTGGAAGGCAGAAAGATCATTCTTGACTTAAATGCTTTATTTTGGGATAAATGCAAAGATTCAAAGGGGTTTTCTTAACAGAGACTAGTCACTGATTCTGACTCCACAGCAAGAGTATATTTTAGCATGTGCTTAACTTTAAGTATATGCTTTAATTTACCATTTAAGCTATGTTAATAACTGAGTTATTTACTGTGCTGGCATTACTGTACACTCTGTATCTCACCAACCCAAAGATTATATGTCCATTACATCTCCTTAATTCTCTTTGTCATTGCCAGTGTGGTTCCAATCATTCACCTTTGCAGATCTCTTTGGGACATGCAGCAGACATGTACTTAGACACTTTGCCATATCCTTGCCAGGCTGCTTTGGAGGAGTAAGAGTCCAGACAATATCTAAATAGGACAAATGTCACTGAGTGTTGAAGCATCCAGGATAGAAGTTGTTTTACCAGCACATGTATCTCATGACTACAGCTCCCTCTGGAATCTAGCTATGGCACCTGGATCTACTTAGGACTCGCATGGAAGCTATCTGCACATCTTTTCAAAGTAAACAGTCTGCCTGGGGTGGATAATGGGGGTTAGGAGGATGACAAATTGGGTTAATAAAATGTCAGCAAGAGCCAGGGTTTAAGTCTGGAATGAGTCACAAGTGAAACAAGTTTAGTGGCCAGAGTTCACCCTTGATCTTGAATTGGTATTTGTCTACATCACTGAGTAACCACAAGTGATCCAGGGTAATTCAGCATAACTGACAGTCCAGTGTTGGCAAGACTGCTGGGGTGGAGGGGGGGGATGTTACTGCCTCTTCAGAGTCATGAGAAGCACTGAAACATCAGCTACAGAGCTGGCATTAGACTTGCCAGGTCTCTGGGCTGAAAAGCAGCACCTCAGCACACTGGGTGTCTTGTGCTGCTGCTGAAGTTGGCAACAAGCCTCCCCAGACTGGAGCAAGCATTTTCATGGCTCACCCATCAAGCTAGTCTGGGTGGGGAATGTATGGAGGAGTTTAGTATGCTCCTCAGAGCTGAATATTGGTGATATTTTAGGAGTCTGAAGGCTAGGAGGGAAAGACATGCAGTCAACCAGTACTGGGGTACACCAGTGAAGACACAGGGGAGGTGCACTGCAGGTGGAATTGCACATAAAAGTTCTGAAAATAACTGTTGGTTGTTGTTCTGTTGGGGTTTGGGGTCTTTTTTTTTTCCATAAACAACTATTCACTGCTAAGCAAAAATGATTGGAACCAGACTGGCAACGACAAAGAGAATTAAGGAGATGTAATGGACATATAATCTTTGGGTTGGTGAGATACAGAGTGTACAGTAATGCCAGCACAGTAAATAACTCAGTTATTAACATAGTCTAAAATTAGATCAAGCAAAACCAGCATTCACAAATACTGAGACAATTCCTGGCAGAGAAGAGGGATTACTGAAAAGGTTTGAGTAAGTGCTAGGGATGGGTGATTGCCAGGCTGGAAAGCAAACTTCCAAAAGCATGAAGACTTTGTCCCAGAAGCTGCCTTGCATTCCTTGATTAGGATCAGCTTCAAGCAAAGCCTCACCGTGGGTGCTGGCAGGGCCAGACGTGACAAGAACAAGCTCTACCTAATGCCAAATCTTCCAGCTGCAGCTCTGACAGCAGGAACTGCCCTGCAAGTCTGTGCTCCAGAAACTCACAGCACAGTTACACAAATGGGAAAGGCAGCAACTCAAATATGAGAGATTAACCAACTGAAAAAATCACCTGGCATTGTTTGTAGCAATTATTGAAGGAGATAAGTTTTGATCCAGGTATTCCTGAAGAGGGAAGAAGTGAGTAACTAGAGAGTTTGCTTCTATGTTCTTCTCCTACAAACAGACATGGAAAAGCTGAAATAGAAACCTGGAGTTTTCTTTATTGTTGGAAAAAGGGGAGAGGGAAGAATATTTAAAGCACCCCTTCATTACAGAAGAGCAGTTCCCAAGTCTGGGGTCTTGGCACCAGCTCTGAGCTTTCCTACCCTAAGCTGTGTTGTAGCTCCACTAATCCCCAGTCTGGCCCAGCTGCAGCTCCACAGTTCCCTCCAGGTGTCAGCCTTGCTCTTTGCATAGCAGCTTCTTCCCTCCTCCACATCTGAAGTGCTGGGTTCAGGGGGATTCCTGACAAGAGATCATCAGAGATCTTAAAATATTAAATGCATTCCCTAATTTCATTTCAGGAAAAACGCTGAAGTATCACAGCCCCACCAGGCCTCCCTCAACATCATAAACCCAATGCCATAGTGTAAGGGAGGGGATCTAAATGGGCCCATTAGCTTTCTACAGCATCTGCCAAGAGAACTGTGAACATCTGCCAGCCCAGAAAGGGTTCAGGAGCCAGGACTTTCACTTAAGTTTTCTTTTTTTAGGATGTAATTGACATGACTGTCCTTTCTTTGGCCTTAATTCCTAACTACTTCCCAAGATACTAAAAGCTTCTGCTCTCCTCTGCACTTTGGCACATCAATCAGAATGACACTGAGGTTTTCTCAATGGGATCTCAGCATGGTAGAGCCACTGGAAGCTGGGGTGGAGGCAAGCACATGCAGACCCACCACATCCTCTAACCCTGCTCTGGGTTCAGGGTTAAGAGCATTGGCAGTGCTGCTGTTTGGGTTAGGATGAGCACTGTGGGAGAGGCAGCAAACAGAGATAAATGGGCACTGTCACACACTTGTAGATAGCCTGGATGTCAGAAATCAGATTCCCCTCAGGATGCTGTTGTAGCTTATGGTATTTCTCAAAACTGCTACAAAACTTTAGGCAGGTCAAATTTGGGATCTATTTGTAAAACTTCATGTGTGAGCAGTAATGGTGAAACAGTGAAAACAGGGAAATCCTTTGGCAGAGCAGGAAGAGAGTTGTGTCAAGACTGAGCTGGTGTGAGGGAAGTTTGCAAAAATACCATGTTTGGTTCAGACTTAACTGCCTTTCAATGGCATGAGTAGAAATTAGAGTCTCAGCAGAGTCTGTTGACCTTGTAGGTTTTGAGGTGACATCCATGGATGAGGAACTGAGCTGAGTTCAGTGTTTAATTCTTATAGTGTAGGCCACTGTTGCGTGGCAACAGTTTTCAGTAACTATAGAGCTGGGAAGACTTCAAACATAGGCTATTGATGGGTCCAAAGGTCTGTATCCTATTAACTGTCATGAGACAAGCAACAAACATGATAATGAATGCAATTTCCTACCAGGTCTTTCAAAAAGTCTGAGTGTTTCAAGATTTTTATAGCTATTGGGAGAAAGTCTGTCATGAAAACACAATTCTGGGCATCAGGTGTCACCAGTTTTTCACTAGGGACTTTCAGAATGACCTTGGACAACCTGCCTTACCTCAGTTTTCCAAACGGTTGCCTACAACATTAACTGGCCAGAGCTGCATTAATTGCATTATAAATGGAAGGGCACTAAAAAGACATGAAAGAATTCAGACAGAGAAAGATAGAAGTCGATCACCTCTGGCAGTTTCAACTGCACAGAAAGTCCATTTGGTCACATCTGGTTGATCAGTAGCTCTCACCACTCTCATCAAGAATGACTTTCTGTTCCATGAGCATTAGTTCTCCCCTTCCCGTGGCTGTCAACTATTCCTCATGTAAAGGTCTTGCTCCTCTTTCAAAATTACCTGTATTAAGGCAAATTATGTGTTCTCTTCCTTTCCTCGTTGAAAGTCATTTACATGAAGAATCACAGAACTGAGATTATAGATACGGGGGGAGGGAATGCAGAAAGCAAGGGCTGGAAATTTGGGTGGGCCTCAATTTATGGTGGACAGCCAAAGAACAAATGTCTGATGTCACAGTAAATCATTTATATTGCAAATGATTTAAAATAATGAAAACCCATATGCATTAAATTTTGCCCTGTACATCCATTTGACATATTTTAAGTAGACAAAAGATAGATTTTACATAAATCTTCAGTAAATGTACTTTGAAAAAATATCCCCAGGCAGTAAAACCTGACCATTTTTAAAACAGGCTTTGTCTTACACTTGAGCTCCTGCTTCAGTGTGAGTTGTTCCAAACCAGCAAAAAACTATCCTAGACCATTCACCCACTTCTTGAAAGAGAAGGAAACAAAAATAGACATAAATCTAGACAAAACAGCTTCTGAGCAGATCCTGCCAGAGTTGTCCTTCACACCAGCCCAGGTCTTACAGGAATAGTTGCTCCCTCTTACCCAAGCCCCCCATGGCTTTGCTTTTGGAGGAGTCTATTTCCAACCTCCAGTGTAAACACTAATGTTTATTTCCAGTATTTAGAATCTGTCACACACCAACACCTGCAATTTTATGGGCTTGAGGCTAATTCTTTAGCAGAGTTTCCAGTCTGTGGATTTTGTCCTTTGGTTTACGCAAATCTGTGCTGGTGGAAGTTCATGTTCTTCTATGCTGGGAGTGACTACACAATCTAGCAAGAAGGTCTCAGAACCCCAGCTCCAGGACACTGTAAGAGGCAGAAATTCCTTTGGAAGATGCCTGGCACATCTTCACCAGGAACTGAGCTCTGGGAACTGACAAGATACCTCTGAGAATCCATGCAGAAATTCTTCCCAGGCTCTGCTGTGGATGGTCCAGAAAGGCAAGGGAGGGGACTTGCAGATGGTTTGATGTGACCCTGCCAAACAAAACAGAATCAAGTTAGTTTTGCATTCTCTGCATGCAAGATGCAAACATTTGACAGTTCCCACAGGTACCAATCAAACAAGAGGGTGGAGATGTCAGATACTACCCACTGCTGGGCTTTGAACAGCTCAGAAACCAGGGTAGCAGCAGCACCCAACTGCAATGGGCCTTTTGTCACCATTGCTGGGTTTCCAGTTACCACATAACATTAGTTCCCAGCAGACCTCCCACCCAGCCCCATCCTCTTGGTTGCAGCAGCAACTCTTTGTAGTGTGTCAGTCAGGGAAATATGACCAAAGGTTTTTTTCAAAACAGCCACTAAAGCTGAAAGGACGCAGAGTGATGGGCACTGAGTCCTTCCTAGTCTTTATAGGAGCCAAGCATATTAAAAACCTGACTTTGTGTTTGCTGAGAGATTAAAAAGCACAAAACCACATCACCCCTTCTAATCAGTTTCGGAAGAGTGAAGTGATCAAGGCCATGAATGAAAAGGAATGTGGAAACTCTGCTCCTTTAAGAAACAGCACTAAACCATCTCAGGTGGATTAAAAAGGAGGTAATTGAAATCATGGTTTTAAAGGATCATGGGAAAATTGCCTGAAATATTTCAGGCACTATAATGAAGTCTTAGGTGCTGCTCCAACTAAGGGGATTAGGAGGAGTGTTACTGTGAGAACCAGGGACTAAGTGATCTTTCCGGGTACTTTACATGGGTGGAAGCTGCTTATTTTAAGGGAGGCTTTTCTCTAGTAGTTGTTTCCAGACAATGATGCATTAGTAAATTTTTATGTTGCTAACTTGCTTGTATATGGAAAAGCTTCTTTATGGGAGGTGTTTCTGGGGAGGGGAAGAAGCAATTATTGCAAATGTCCCTGTGGTTGTGGTGAAAGCTCCTTCAAAGAAAAAGGGGGAAAAAGTAAGTATTGTAAACCACTATTTTATTGGGTGTGAAAGGATTTTCAATTGTAGCCAGGAAAAAAGAAATACTCCAGATCTTGTCCAAGGGAACAGTGCTTCCTTTTCTATGATAGAGTATCTGTTTAATTAGAGGCTCAAATGGCTTTAAGTTACAAAGAGAAATAAACTGAAAGGTGTCCTGCTCCTTCAGACAGGTGCATTCAAGGTGGATGTTCTTTGGTGTGTGTGGTAGAGGAGGTTGTGCTCAGGTAGAAACAGGGTAAGGCTGATTGAAAGGACACAGGCTACTTAGGGGCACAGTCTCAGTGATACAGTGATAATGGTTTTGGGGTGGGTTTTTTTTCCTCTTTGCTAAATGTATTTAGAATAAGAACCAACACAGAGAATTGTGTGTTTCTATCTGCTCAGACTTTTCTGCAGAGAACACTTGTTTTGTGTCTAGAGAGAGGAAACCCTTTGAATAAAGCAGGAGACCTGATGTTGAATGAAAAGCCTTCTACTGAGTAAGGGTGAGAGGTGGGATTTACAAACTATTGGCAAAACTGGGCAAGATTCTGGCTACACTGAGCTGCCACCATTCATTAAATCCTCCTGCTTTTCACTGCTCTTTGATTAGAGATAGGCCCAAGCACTCCAGGTTTTTCAGTACCCACAGTTGTGTGGGGTTTTTTTTACCACGAGTTTATATTTAGCTGCCCACTGCTGTAGTTTTTCATCCCAGGTGCTTTAGGGAGGTGACCAGCTGATGGTTACACTGAGTTTGCTGGTACCCACGAGCACACTTAACCTAGAGCAGCACAGTTATTGTATTGCCTTTTGTTCTGTGCCTGTGGGCACACTTAACTCAATATCCATGATGGCTTGTACCACAGTATTGCATTTGTCTGCACCCCTGGGCACTCCCAACTGCCAGTGTGAGGGAGCTGGTGAATTAACTAGCTCTATACCCACTGGGGTAGTTACTCCAGCAGCAATACTACTGTTAATTGCTTAACTTAAACCTAATCATACTGCAAATAACAGAAGGGAAGCGCTGCAAAAATCCCAGTTCTTCCAGAAAATGGATAGTTCACATTTATTCGACTCTAAGCTTGTTTGTTGCTGAAGCTGAGGAACAAGCTCTTGGGGCAGATAACTGCCCTGCTTTCCCTCTCTCTTACAGCCAGCAATCCAGCTCGTTGCTCTCTCCAAGCTTTTACCTGCATGAAATCTAGTTCAGGGTTGCTGCTTACTCGGCTCATTAGTGAAATTACCACCAGATGCCTTGTTAGATAGAGGTCACTCTGGCTGAATGCCACAACAACCTCTTCAAATGGCACGATTGCTAAACTGCAGCGTTGCCTCTGAATGGTGCAGTAGGTGATGTTGACATGCTGCAATTACCACTGGGTGCCCACAGCATGTTCAAACAACGCTGACTACCCCAGTGCTGACTTGGCAATGCCAGCCCTGCCTTTGGGATGTGTCTTGTGGATGGCTGGAAAAGGCAGGAATTCCAGGAGAACGCCTACATGGAGCATTAGCTTATCTCCTTAGCCTGTGTCTAGTCAGGTCCTCTCAGAAGTCTGTTGAAAAATGGTAATTAAATGATAAGGGTGAGTCTGAAGTTATGTGGGCACAGATGGGCTAGATCTCAGTGGTGCTGGGAGCCAGTCTGCAACTGGAGAAATCTGAAGTGGGAGTCTTAAATACTCAGCAGAAGACATCAATGCAGGGCCTGGATTAGCCTTTCCCAGCACGAGGGTCATCCTGCCTCACTAATAAGACTTATTTTTTACTTTTTAGGAGATGGTGCAAAAGGAAGGCTAAGCTGGATAGGCACTGGAAACAAGGCCCACGTGTCACATAGGAACAGAGGAGGAGAAAGGGGGGAAGAAGGTGGTAGAATTATTTTCCTTATAGAAGTGTGGTACAGGCCACTGGTTAAGTGAAAGCTGAGCTGGTTACAGAAAGCTCTGCAGTGCTGCTTTTATCTCTGCCAGGACTTTACAGCTCTGCTAACGACAACCCTGTGTGGCTCCCTGCTCAAATACATCTTGTAATGAAAACTGATCATGTTACAGGTGTCTCTGGTGTAACTTGTGACTAATGTGACTGTGACTGACGGACCAGATAGCTTATTAAAGTATCAAATAAAGTAACTTGGAGATGTGGAATGGCAATTATCCAGATACAAAATGATTAAAACTGTAGAACAGTTACCAATTTATGGCTTTATAGTATTATCACTGCAAAGTAAAAAAAACCTGTAGTGTTTACCTAGAGGATTATGCTACTGAAAGCAGATGATTAACCTTATAAAAGGAACCAGACCAGGTGGAAAATAACATGTTCCTGCCATTGTTTTTTCTTCCTCCACATGGTGGTTCTACACACAGACTTGGGTAAGGTCCATGAGCAGAGAAGGCTCAGCATGGGAGCCTTGCTAGCAGTCCTTCCTCTGACCAGCTTAGAAAAACATTACATAGAGTCAGAAAAGCAGCAGCAAGAACACAAGTGTCCCTCAGCCCTAACAGCTTTGGAGTTCTGAACTTTATAATACTGTATAATGAGATTTAACCATTAAGTCTTTCCATTAAGTAAGGGGAGATTGGGTCTAGAGAGGATTAAGCCATGTTACAGCAAACACTTACTAGGTATTAAAGGGCAGGGCTACAACAACCAGCTTTTTTTAACTTCTAGCAATCCCACAAACCTGCTTTATCCAAGGTCAGAGCAGGGCAGTGAATGGGAGAGAGGCAACCTCCCCCTCCCCCCTCAACATCCGGAAGAATTAATGAAGAGATCACTCCTGACTGATGAACCTGTTGTTGGGGAAGGGGAGTGTCAGATGGAGACACTAAATATGATATACAGAACAGAGCTGCCATGAAACTGTCTGCATTAGTCAGCCTGGTTCATCTAGTTCTTCCGGAGGTCCTCAGGGAATGCCTGTGGATCTGCAGAGGAAGGTGTGTTGGATCAACCCTTCCTACCAAGCACTGAATGATGCTGTTCAAGTGGCAACATGTCTCAGCTGGTATCACTCATTCCTGTCTCTTAGTAAAAGGGTTTGCCCCCTGTGCTGGTGTTACAGAGAACCTTAAATGGGCACCCAGGCTGATGCTCAGATACTGCCATACTCTGCACCTCTAACATCATCACTGTGTTCTCTGGAAAAGGGATTTTAAAGTCCTGTCTCCTGCCTGACTAGAAGAGCTCTCGTACACATAAAAACATCACAGCACTTTCTCCACAGTGGTGGAGACCCCCCAGCTCCCTGAATAAACTGCTTTAGTGCTTAGGGCTCGTTACAAAGTGTGTGTGTGGGGTTGTTTTTAACCTTAGTTTTTTGGTTTACAAATTGAGTGCCTTTCTGGTAGCAGAGATGGGGGAGAGAGGGATCACCTTCTTTGTGTCTCTTTATCCACACTGGGAAGTCCCTTACCGGTTCCCAGGGGAGCTGCCCCGGCGGCGCTGGAGCCCGGTGTTGATCGCACAGGGGCCCGCGTCCCCTCTGCCGCCGGAGCGGGGCCTGACCGGGCTCCGTGAGCCGCGGTACTGCTGTGGGGTCCCTCACAACCTCCCGTGTTTACCTTCAGCCACGGCCGCTACCGGGAGAGCGGGTCCTTGCACCGCCCGCGGCTTTGCGCGCCCAGACCCGCCCTGGCCCGAGCCGCTTGGCCCCGTACGGGGTCCCCGGAGCCGGTGCGGGGCTTTGGGACTCCGTAGTCATCTACCGGGAACAGCCGCCCCATGGGGCTGCGTTAGAGGAGGGCTCGGCCGGGGTCCTGACGAGCCCTCCGTCCTCCACGTGTGCAGGTCTGGCTCCCGTCTCCCCTAAGGAGGCTCCGCGGCCCGGCCCACCCACCGGCCCCGCCCCTTCCCAGCAGCTCCCGCGCTCCCAGGGTGCTTGGCGCAGGCGCGGTCGGGGCCGCAACCACCGGCGCCGCTGCTGGGGTGGAGCGGGGTGAGAAGCGGTCCCTTCGCTGGCTGCTGTTGCCGCCCCGGACCCGGGAGTACAATCTGCAGCTTCTGCCGGGAGCGGGAGACGCGTTGCTGAAGCGTGACCGGGGCCCGCCGCCTTCCCCGGGGCCGGACGCGCTCCGCTGCCCCCCCCCCCCCCCCCCNGGGGGGCCGTGGCCGCCATTTTGTGCGGAGCCAGCGGAGGGCAGCGGGCCGGTGCGCGGCCGAGGCGGTGAGGGTCTCCCGGAGACGCCGCTCCCTTCCCCGGCTGGTGAGCGGGGTGCGGCGAGGAAGCTTGGGGCCCACTCGGGACCCGCTCGGGCGGTGCTGGGTGCGGGGGGCCGCGGGCGGAGGTCGCAGGCTGGGGCAGGCCCTGGCAGGCGGTGGGGCCGAGGGGGGCTGCTTCCCCTAGCCTGTCACTGGCACCCCTGGGGGAGGCCGCGGCGGCTCTGGGAGGTTCCTCCGCAGGCTCCGGGCCGGGCCGCGGTGTTGGTCTGTCGGTACGGCGGGGCCGGGGCTAACGTCAATGAGTAACGCGCTTGGGGGCAGTCAGCACAGGTGGGCTTGTGCTTTAAGGCGAGAAAGGTCGACTCCAAATCGAGGGAAAGGCGGCGGGTGCTGATCGCTTTTCCCCTCTCCTCTACTCCAGTGACTCCCAGCAAACATGTCGGAGTATATCCGGGTGACGGAGGACGAGAACGATGAGCCCATCGAGATCCCGTCGGAGGACGACGGCACGGTGCTGCTGTCCACCGTGACCGCGCAGTTCCCCGGGGCATGTGGGCTGCGCTACCGGAACCCAGTGTCGCAGTGCATGCGGGGGGTGCGGCTGGTGGAGGGCATCCTGCATGCGCCCGAGGCCGGCTGGGGCAACCTCGTCTATGTTGTCAACTATCCCAAAGGTTTGTCTGCCTTCCTCTGGCTTTTTGTAGAAGTTTGCTTTTCCAGTCAAGAGGTCTGACTGCGTGAGTCACTGCTGATTTAACGTGGCAACAGTATTGCTGTTGAATTCTCCTGCTTTACAGAAACTCAGCAATTTTACTCATAGTAGATTGACTCAGAGTTTTCAGATGTGTCGAAAGATTGTTAACTCTCTGCCCACTTTGATGACAAAGTTGTGTGTTATCCTTGGAGGCTTCACAGCCTTATATAGACCTTCAAAGACTGTGGTGTAACAGGATCTCTGCACTCACAGATGCTTCTCAAGCCATACTTTGGTCAGAGGTACCACTTAAAAGCGCTCAGAAAAAAAAGGGTCTGACCATCCTGTCCAAAAAAAATAAGGAGAAGGAAGTAAATTGCTAATGAAGTATTCCTGTAAAAAATTCCCATCTTTTCCACATCCTTACAGGACTGTGAATGTTACTGGATAATACTTTAGTAAATTAGTGCAAAACTAACTTGGTCATATCACATTTTGGAGGAGGACTGAAGTGTAGGCTCTTCTTTCTTCTCTCCTTGAACTTGCAGGCAGCCGTGGGTGTATTTTAATGATAAGTTCCCAGCAGCTGGCACGTGTCTCTTGTAGCCAGTACTTGTTCTCATCGTGATCTATGATTTTATACCACCATAATGAGTGGGAGCAATTTCCAGAGTTGAGGATGATGACAAATGTACTTCTTTATGTTCAGATAATAAGAGAAAAATGGATGAAACAGACGCATCATCAGCCGTGAAGGTGAAACGAGCAGTCCAGAAGACTTCAGATTTAATAGTCTTGGGTCTTCCCTGGAAAACCACCGAACAAGACTTAAAGGAATATTTCAGTACATTTGGAGAAGTTCTGATGGTGCAGGTAAAATCCTTTTGCAGATCAGGAAACAAGGGACATTAGGTAGAAATCAGTCTCCTGTTGAAGCCAGTAAAACAAACAGAGCTGTATAAACTCAGAGAAGCTCTGAAGCTGTGGCTCTTCCTAGGCTGCATTTTGGTGCATGAGCTTTGTAGCTGTGGGTACAGTTGGCCAGGAATATTTCAGAGTAGTAATTCCTGCAGATCAGCTTAGTTTATATCACTGTTATTAATTGTTGTAGCTGAATACATGTGTGTTTATGTGCATGTTAAGGAACTAGAGACTTGCTGTGGTGGGAGCACTCCCAACACTGATAAACTCTGAAGCAGAACTTTGATTCATTCAGTAACCCCAACCCTGGTTAGGTCTGTGTGGCCACTGCCTGCACCACATGATTGGTCTGTAACACACATGGCACCAGTTGGCCAGCGTGGGTGCCTGGGACCTTGGTGGCCTTGGCTGTTGAGGTGGCCTGGCCAGGTCTGAGGACTCTGACAGCACAAATGAGAAGACAAACCTGCTTTGGTTTGCTTATGTCTTCATGCACAACATTGTCACACTCTCAGAAAGGGGTCTCCTCAGGTCCTGGTACATTTGGCTTGTCCCTCATCTTCTGTTAGTCGTGTGCCTCCTGTGTGCAGCTACATGAGTTTGCCCCTTGGGTCACGCTGCTTTATACGGCTGGTGTGGCTGTGCCACTGTGGTAATTTCTGTTAAAAAAGGCAGGCACATGCAGTGAAGCTTTTTAAAAGTCTGCTTTTTTTTTTTTTCCTTGTCCTAGGTTAAGAAGGACATTAAAACTGGCCACTCCAAAGGCTTTGGGTTTGTTCGGTTCACGGATTATGAAACCCAGGTGAAAGTGATGTCTCAGCGGCACATGATAGATGGGAGATGGTGTGACTGTAAACTTCCCAATTCAAAGGTATTTCAGTACTTATTGCTAGCACTTGTAGCAACTGTGTTAGGTGAGCAGATGGACAGGCCAAGGATCTGCTCAGGGATGTGCCTCAGTCTGAATGGGCAAGACAAGTGAGAGCAAGGAAGGAAAACAGGGTGAGCAGGAAGCGAACAAGAAGTGTTGGGAAAATAGCTAGGTAGGTGGGGGAGTTTGGGTAGAAATCTGAAAGTTAATGTGTTTTAATGTCCAGCAGTACCTGCTTAACTTGTCTGCTGCATGAATAAATGGAGAATAAAGCAGTGGAACAACTAAGGCAGGGATGGGCAGAAGGGAGTCTTTGAATTCCAGACTGAACCTGAAGCTTCTCTCTCCTTCCCATGTTTATATATGCAGCTATTGCACACAGAAGTGTCCTTCTGCAGTGGCCTGGTCACTGTTCTTGTGCATGGCTCTTGTTCTCACTTTCTTGTGGCTCTGAACAGAACAGATCTGTTCTCTGAACAGAACTTTTTTTTTCTTTTGTCTAATTTACAATCTCAAACTTTCTCAATCTTCAGTCCTTAGAACAGGTTAGATTAAAAGGGGCCTTTATCATAATGTCACTCAAGTATAGTTGTAATTTTTTTTTTTTAATTCTTCTTTTCTCTTCACCTCTCTCCAGCAAAGTCCTGACGAGCCTTTACGTAGCAGAAAAGTGTTTGTTGGGCGCTGCACTGAGGACATGACAGCAGATGAACTCCGACAGTTCTTTGCCCAGTATGGAGAAGTGGTAGATGTCTTCATTCCTAAACCCTTCCGAGCTTTTGCTTTTGTTACGTTTGCAGATGATCAGGTACATCTTCAAACATTTTAACTTTGTATTTAGATTTAGACAGCCTGCATTTCAGTAGCTTGATGAAGTGTTTCTGGTACTATACACAGGACACTTACTTGTCCCTTGTGTTGAGAATTCCAGTGGTATCAGCTTGATTTGCTGTATTGGATTGTCTAAGGTTACACTTTTCAGTTGCTGTTGTACAGAGGGGGTTTTAAGCTGCACTTAGTGTAATAGTGCAAAGAGAAAACAGTTCAATTAAGTACATGCATATGCTTCCTTTGCAGGTTAAATATCTGCTCAGAATCATGTGGGATTTTTTTGTCTTGTACTACTAACCTTGAAAAAGCTGAAGTCTAACATACATTTAATCAATCCCTTATTTCTTATAGGTTGCCCAGTCTCTTTGTGGAGAGGACTTGATCATTAAAGGAATCAGCGTACATATATCCAATGCTGAACCTAAGCACAATAGCAATAGGCAGTTAGAGAGAGGTGGCAGGTTTGGTGGTAACCCGGGAGGCTTTGGGAACCAGGGGGGGTTTGGCAACAGCAGAGGAGGCGGGGGAGGCCTGGGCAACAATCAGGGCAGCAACATGGGTGGGGGGATGAACTTCGGCGCCTTTAGCATCAACCCTGCCATGATGGCAGCGGCGCAGGCAGCCCTGCAGAGCAGCTGGGGAATGATGGGCATGCTGGCCAGTCAGCAGAACCAGTCGGGGCCCTCGGGGAACAACCAGCCCCAGGGCAACATGCAGAGGGAGCAGAACCAGGGCTTCAGCTCAGGCAATAACTCTTACGGGGGCTCCAACTCGGGGGCAGCCATAGGCTGGGGCTCGGCCTCCAACGCGGGCTCCAGCAGCGGGTTTAACGGAGGCTTTGGTTCAAGCATGGATTCCAAGTCCTCAGGCTGGGGAATGTAGACGCAGTGGGCTCTGATACTGACTCTATGGTGGGAAATCAAATTTTTCTAACTCATGGTAAGTATACTGTAAATTACATATATACTAAAATTTTCCAAATCAGTTTGTTCAGTGTGCAGTATATTCAGCAGTATTTTTGACATTTTTCTTTTTTAAAAAAAAAAGAAAAAAAGAAAAAAGAAAAAAAAAAAAAAAAAAAAAAAAAAAAAAGAAAGGTAAAAGGAATTTTATAAGTTTTGTTACATATCTTGTTGGAATAGGGAATGTTTGGAAGTGGACTGCTGTTTGCCTGCTAGGTGAACTAACACTACAGTCGATAGGGAAGGTTTCTCCTGTAATCCTCGATCCTTTTGTTTCCTGGCTACCTGAATTCTTTGCATGTTCAAAATGGAAACCATTGGTCAGAAACAGCATTCTCTCCCTCTCGTTTTTGATTTGATCCCACCATAAGACTCCAAGTGCCCCAGCTGGAGAACACGGTGTCGTTTTTGTTCTGTTTGTGTTTTGTTTTCCTTTTTTTTTTGTTTTTTTTTAACACTGTCTCCCCTCCATACTAAAGTACGATATGAAGGCTTCATTTAATCTCCGCAGTTCATCTCATTTCAAATGTGTATGGAAGAAGCACTTCATTGAAAGCAGTGCTGTAAATATTCTGCCTTAGGAATACTTCTGTCTACATGCTTTCTCATCCAAGAATACTTCATCACACCGCACATGCTGCGTCTTAGACGGTGGGTGTTCCATTTTTATCCGCTACTCTTTATTTCATGGAGTCGTATCAACGCTGTGAACGCAAGGCTGTGAGATGGAACCAGAAGGCTGTTTGAACTTTTGAAACCTTGTGTGGGATTGATGGTGGTGCCGAGGCATGAGAGGGCTGGTATGAGCGAGATAAAGGAGAGAGCGCATGCAGAGACCTGGTGGTGCATTCTGGGGTTTTCTTTGACTTGGCGAGATGTCTCTCAATCCTGTGGCTTTGGTGAGAGCGTGTGCGGAGA
Source organism: Brachypteracias leptosomus (assembly GCA_013401335.1). NCBI lineage: Eukaryota > Metazoa > Chordata > Aves > Coraciiformes > Brachypteraciidae > Brachypteracias > Brachypteracias leptosomus. The sequence goes on from VYZX01012728.1 coordinate 708,741, forward strand.
GCAATGATAGCAAATAAAGTACGAGTGTTTATTGCATTCAAAGGACATCCATATGTGGAAGACTTTAAGTGGGTTTTACACCTAGTTAATCAAATTAGTTGAATGTGTTATGTGAAATGAATCTTTGTATTTTTTTTCCCTTATGTCAACTGCTGTGAATGCTGTATGGTGTGTGTTTTTTTTTTTTCTGTTAATGATCTGTAAGTGTGGTAATGTGAATTGAAGCTGATGGGGTTGGTGATGAGAACATTGAGCTTGTGGTGTGCTTCGCAGCAGCTCTTGGAGCAGAGATCACTAGAGCTCAGTGTGCCTCTTCAGGGTGGAAGTTCCACTGTCTGTAAGATATCCATAAGAATGCTGTTTGCTGCAGTTTCGTGTTTGGATGCTTTTTATAAGATTTGTCACTGTAGGAAATTCTTAAATAAAACTGATTTAAGTAATATGTGTCTTTGTTTTGCAGCCCTGAATGCAAAGAATTCATAGCAGTTAATTAATTTTACCCTTTTGAGATGAACTTCTGTAAAGCTCTTTTGCAGTAATTCAGTTTGTTGCAGATAAACATGCTCTAAAAGTTGACAAGTCAAACGGAGCCACCGCTCAGCACGTATTGATACTTGACACCCAACTTTAATCCACTGTATTTTTGCACTGCTCAGTGATATGTGTAGATCTAAAATCCAGTTCCCACACCTAGAATGGTAAGCTGCTCCCTCCAGCTGTCTGTACCAAGGAATGTTTGTTACTCCTTTAGGAGTTCCTCATCAGAAGCGGGGTGGGGGAGACAGACACTTGCTGTCAAGGTGTATTTCTGTTCGTAGCATCTCCTTGGGGGATGTGTGGCTTTAAGTTGCTCCTGGGAAGCAAGGTTCTTGCACCACTTTCAGCCCAGAAGGAAGCTAGAAACTCCTGTTTAAAACTAGTCACAGGAGAGACTTCCCAGCTGAATGAAGCCTTAGTCAGCGTACACAGACTTTGAGAGAAGCCTTAATCCTCAAAACATTTATTACAGGTGCAGAAGCGTCAGCTAAGAGGCAGCTTCTTAAAGAGCAAGATACTTGAGCAGAAACTGGTGGAAGATTATTTCCACTGGTGGTAGGAGCTTGAGGAGTTGTTTTAATCTACTTGTACCTGAAACCCACCAAAGCTTGATCCCTATTTTTTGTACACAGTACTACTAGCATTCCAAATAGGGATATTTACACAGTTCTCAACCTATTTTAAACTGTATCTTCATTACTGTGTATTATACTGAGGGTTGTGAATAGGAAGACCACCCAAATAATGGACAAAACTGCATTGGTGTTAGTAAATCAGCTAAATACATGGTAACAGGTTTAGAGAGGGGTTCCAAACCCTCTGAAGTAATCCCACACTTTTGTTGTTCATAGCCAACTGCAAAACATTGCTTAGATTTTTCTTTCTGCACCTAAGCCAGAATAATCTCCAAACTCTACCATCTGTGAATTTTGCATTTTAGCACTTGCACTATTACCAGCTACTTCTGCTGAGTAACACTTAAAAATGGTATTCTTGGACCTCCAAAGACCCCCCTGCAAGGAGCTTCCTGGTAAGTTTTTGTAATTAGCATGGCTTTAATTTTGTTTCAATTGTCCAGGTTTAGGATTTAACAGGCTGGCTGGCAGCACTGAGTAGTCTTTGCTAGTAATTTTAGCCTTCCTTCACCCTCAAGCAAAATCCCTGACAATTTTAGAGTAATTTCCAAGTTTTAGTATTTTTTAAATGCTTTGCATACTCTAGTGTTTATAAGTGAGTAAATAAATGACTATTGAAAACATATTAAAGTGTTTGGAGTCTTGTTTTTTTTAAAGATACCTCATTTTCAGTTCTGTTCTAGAAAGTGTGAAATACTAATGAATGAGATGCAGGAAAGTTTACATAAACTGTGAGATGGTATAATCAAAACAGGGTTTGATAACATTGCTTCTAATTAGTTCTGAGAATCTGGTGTCAGCTGAACACATGCTGGAATTATAAATTGCAATGTGCAAGCTTGTTCTTTACAAAACTATATTCAGAAAACCACTGGGTTTGCAGCTGAGGGCAGGAACTTTAGGGTACTCTGAGGTGTGCAGTGGGTACCTGTAGGGGTACTCTGAGGTGTGCAAAACTCTGTGTAAATGCCCCCCCAGTCCAGCTGCAGCTGGTCCCACCAGGACTCACCAGCTACCAGTGTAGGCAAGGGAGTGGTGTGAGGTACCTCGATGCTCCATGTGCTTTTCCTGGATGTTCTTCATTCAAAAGCTGCCAAGAATCCACTGCACTAGTTGAAAGAAAACAAATTTTATTACTAAAGAGTAATGCCTTTAGACAGATGACAATTTTGAAAATCTGAAGGTCCTGGGACATTTCTCCCCCACCCCAATACAGCTACCCCAGCATTAGCTTTCCTCAAAATCCATCTTTTCCTGATAACAAATGAGTGTGATATTGGTACTAACTGGGACTTTACACTCCAGTCTCACCAAGGCAATGTCACTGCCAAAGCTGACAAGATCATTTTTATAACCTTCAATAATAATTTTTTTTTTCTGCCTGGGCTTCTTCATAGCAAAATGAGCATTTATTCAAAATCCCCACTTCAATCCTCAAAGCTGAGGGGTTTCTTTGATCACCCACACCACCAGCAGCTGTCACACACAAGTGAACCACCCCTAATCCTTCCTCCATAGTTCCCATCACTTGCCAGGGATATTCTCCAGGCTTGGCTCATCTTCTTCTGTCACCAGGCTCCACTTCTCTGCCTGCCACAAACTGCAGAGCAGTAACTGTTAAAGAGTTTAAGATTTGGACACTGAATTATTAAGCTTGTAGGGATTAAATTAAGTTAATGATTCTAAATGTAATTCCTAGATTGTTTTGGAATGGTAAAATTGCTTGCAAATGAATATTTGATTTAGAGAACAATTTTCATTAGTTGGTATTACATAGATGCTCTGGGAAAGTTCTGTAATCAAGAGAGACATATGGTTTGGGCACAGAAAAAGAAGGGTATTTGCTCTTGATGTAAATGGAGGTAATTGGAATATATGGATATTCTAATCTGAAAGAGAAGAACAATTAGGCTTTTATAGTGTAAAATGTTTCTCCCAGAATTCAATCTTGAGTAATTTTACAGAGTAACTAATCAAGCTGTAAATAGCCTAAAGTTCAAGCCTTAAAGAAATTAAAAATAAAACTCCCCAGCCCTGTGCTCTGCAGTGTGGGTATTCAGTGGCTTTTCTCCCCTCACCAACACTTCTGGAGCGTGGCTCAGTTTGCATGGCATTGTTTGTGACAGGAAATTTAAAAATGAGAGCAATTTAGTTAGTTATGAAAGTGCATTCTCCAGAAAAGCTGGATAAACAAAGTGCAGCTTTTGACTCCTTCCAAGGGGAGCTGAACTGTGTTCCTGGCACTAATCTGCATGCTGGTGGTGACAGGGAGCCTCGGGCAGCCCACGGCATGTGGTGATAGTGAACAATTTACCAGCAATAGGAGGTCAGTGCCAGTAAGGAGAGGGAGAACTGAGCACAGGCTGGGGTTATCCCAACACTTCTAGTTCTGCTACTGCTCCTGTTAGGCAGCAATTGCAGCACTTGCCATTCTGAGCATCAGCGTGAGGTAAAGGTGTAAATGGGTGTTGGAAAGGAGAGTTCTGCAGTGAGGTGGTTCTGCCTCAACATGAAGGCACCACAGGACAATCCTGCTGCTTAACCCTTCTGAGCCAGGGAGCAGCCCAGCCGAGGAGCCGCGCTACAGCCCGGCACCCGTGGGGGGTTTGGGAGGCACCTAACAGGATGGAGCTTGGCCCCTTCCATGCCCAAACCACGCTGAAGCTCCAACTTGTTTGCACCTAAATGCTCAAAGCAGCTGTGTCCTTCAGCATGGAACCATGGCCAGGCTGCCTGTGGCACAGCTGGACCACAGACCAACAACAGGGGGTACTAGCCGAGAGACTGGGAATGGCTGTGCAGGGACTGCCAACTCCAACTGGTTTGTACCTTCATATACAAATCAGCACAGGGAGTATATTTTTCTCTTATGATGATGATGCTTTTGCTAGGGACACACTTTTTTTTTTTAAAATAACCATCAGTGCTTTCTAAAGATTTCAAGGAACAGCAGAAATTGAAACATCTTCCAGCTACAAACTACACTTTGATAAGAATGGAACAGTTACCAAGCAGAAGAAAGTGTTTCTTATACTGCAACTTCTATCATTGCCTTTACAAAACCAAGTTTTAAAATATAAATATTTACACAGAAAGTTTCAAACTTGCAAATACCAGCACTTACTGATCATTTTGCTGTTGCTTTGTTCCAAGATGCATCCATTTGACATTCTGCTACAGAAGACTTCACAATATTTTCATTCTAGAAGCATGAATAGAAATAAAAGGTCAAATTAATTCCACATCAAACAGGGTTAATTACAGAAAAACATCATCAGTTACACATTTATTTGCTCACTCCTAAGAGGAAAAAACAATAAAGACATTTTAAGCAAATAAAAATGTAGTTATTAAATGTACTGCTTTGCTGCACTACTTTCAGAGTGGGAAAAGGTAAATAATTCTTATATCCCTGTCAGATAGATCAAAGTATGGGTTCAAATAAAGGCTGCTGTGAATGTGATGGAAAATTTAACCCTTTCTGGAATCCAGGGGCTAATTTTCATTTGCTGTGTAGCAGCCCCACCACTCACACCTGCTCTGTCACTGCCTTTCAAGGACAACAAGGAACATCCCAGCTTTCCTACTGTTTGCCTTTAGCCCCAACCCTCACACCAGTTCTGGGTTTCTACCTAATCAGTACATGTGTGTAACTACCCCATCAGGCAGACTATAAAGTGACTGTTGAGGTCAGCCTGTGCCTTCCTAAAACACACCCCCTGGCCTGTGAATTTAAAATTCTGCTGTAAGCACACAGGGACTAGAGTATCTTCTGAGCTGCCTGCTGGGAAGCAGCACATCACTAAGAAATAGGTCTGAAAAGCAGCATTCAGCAGGAATGACCAAGTATTCCAGTTTACCTTCCCTGGAGAGATGTAGTAACAAATGAGAGAACATTAAAAATTCTCGCTGCACTGATCTTGTGAAATCTTTTGTAAAATCCTTTTCTTCCAACATAATTACAAGCAAAGCTCAGAGCAGCAGTGTTCAAAGAGCATCAGCACGGGCATGCATACACAGAAATGGAATCTCTGGGGAGGAGATCAAAGAAAGGGCAGCTGCTAACAAATTCAGTGTGCTCAATACACCTCTGAATTGGTGTGTGAGCCACAGAAAATGGCAGGGAGAGAAGGCACCTACATGTTTAATCCCGGAGAAATGAAGTCGACAGGGCTGGCAGCTCCTCTACTCCCAGTAGCACGTATGGGATGTCCCAGGGGAGAGCACAGTGGGCACCAGCATGTGCCGCGCTTGCACTGGTGCGATGTGACCATGGGGTGGAGCTTCAGGACTGGGACACGGCAAACCTGCAGAGGACCAGAAATCAGAGTATTCCCCTTAAAATCAAATTGGTTACTTACTGCTAAAGGCCCTTAGGGGAATTCCCACCCTCTCCCGGCCCTTTCTCCACACTGCTTTGTTCACATGGACACATCTACAATTACAATAAAAGGAAAAGCTGGGACTGACTTTCTGTGATGCTCTCACATCAAAGATTTGACAGCATCAGCCCAGAGCCAGGCTCTGCTGACAGGACCAGCCCAGGAGCCAGGCTACACTGACAGGAGCAGCCCAGGAGCCAGGTCCTGACAGGAGCAGCCCAGGAGCCAGGTTCTGCTGACAGGAGCACTCCAGGAGCCAGGCTCTGCTGACAGGACCACTCCAGGAGCCAGGCTACACTGACAGGACCAGCCCAGAACATCTGTGGCCTAAACACACACCTCGTAACTCTTGACAAGTTGGGGAAATTGTTCCCTGAAATGAAATCATATGCCTGAACTTGCAGTTCAAGTCCTACCTCCAAAGTGGTGCAGGGAAGGACACCTCAAAAGCACCACTTAAGACAGTCCCAGGGCTGGAGGTCAGAATCAATGTGATAGCTGGAAGCTCATCAGAAACATTCCGAGGTGTTAAATTTGCAGCTTGCCTGCTGCACAGGAGTGTCTAGAGTGGCAGGATAACTATCAGCTCCTCAATTCCAGAAGCCTCTGAAAGCAGCTCTTTCCTTTCAATGCCTTTGCTGCCAGACATTTAGGATGTAATTGTATTCTCCGAGCAAAACCAGCTGTGCCTCTCGCTGACACAATTGGAGCCACAAATGCTCCCTGCTGAAGAGAAGCAAGAAGGAACAGCCACAAGTGCCCTGAGGATCTCTGCTTGTTGACAGCATCTGAACACGGTGAAGTGGTGCTTTGATCAGCTGGGAACAAAGCTTTATGATGCCTGCAAAAGCTGTATGAGCAATCCTCTAATTGATGAGGAATGCTGGACTGGCTGATAACACCCGTGTTTTTCTGTAGCACCCTGACACTGAATTAATCGTAAGAGGGAAATTGTTTGACTTTGAATTGTATCCTCAAATGCACCATGCTAACCTCCACTGAGGAAAATGCCATTACCCAGTCATTAATTACAGATTATCACCTAGACCAGACCACACAGTTTAAAGTTGCCATTTTAATGGCAGGGGACCAAGTTGTGAATGAGAAAACGAACATTTCTGTCCCTTAACTAACCACGGATGTCATTAGCCAAGATTCTAAGCTCCTTATACTTCAGAGAATGAAACTTCCTCCCACCCTACACCTCTGCAACAACCCTCCATGCTGCTACAGAAAGTATCTGGATACAAGAGTTTACTTGGAAAAGAAAGCAGGATAAAAGGATAAACTTTGTGGTTTCTGTAGCTCTCAGCACAGCTACAGCACCACAGCACAAGTAACGATGCACTCGGGTACCAAGTGTTCCTTTTAGCACGAGCTGTAATCTCAGAACAATCTTTCTCTGTCCATCTCCCCAGGAAGTTATGAGGGGCTGTTTTTCTTTGACATAAACCCATCCATCACCACAGTGACTGAGCACCTCTGGGTGTTCTACTCTGAACTCATTGTCTGAGGTTTTCAAACACAGCTGGCAAATACAGAGAGTAAACCAGTTAATAAACACCTAGAAAAGCCTGCTCTGTTAAAATGAGCACTCTCCTCATTTTTAAATTCTGTTTGGAATGCCTCTCTTGGTCCAAAGAAGCCAGGAAAGCCTGACTAATAGACCTGGAGGTTCTGGCTGTCCCTGAACCCAGCCTGACAGCACACTGCTCTGCACCAGCAGCAATCAGCTGAGCTACAATGGGAATTAAATCTTCTCCTTTCATGCTATACGTGTACAGGATTACCAGCAAGTTCTGTTTGTTTGTTTCTGAATTGTTATTACCCCGTTCTAACCACCTAAATGCACATTTCTCTAATTCCACTGATTGTGCCTCAAACTACAGAGGCATTTGATGGCTGTGTAAGAATAAAGCATGTTCTCCAGCACACTCCTGAGCTGCTGCAGGTGCTGCTTAAAATACTGTCAGTGACAGAGTTCACTGCCCCTCCCCAGGCTTTAAGGTCCCATTACAAAGCTCCCTTCCACCTGCCCCAAGCACAGGTTGAGAAATACCCCCAAACCCCAGCCCTAGTTGACATGCAGCTTTAGCAGTCACTGCTCACTGCCATCTAAGTGCAAAAAAATCAGCTTCTCTTAAGGACTGAAATTTCCTCATGCTGCTAATATCTGTTCCAGCTTTACAGCCCCTACGGGAGCAGCCTGGAGGCAATTATAGGAGCCAGGAATGAAAACATGAAATCCTTGGGTGTGAAAAAAGACACAGTGGGAAGTCTTCCCCTAAGTACACAAACCTCAGCATAATGAGTACTATCTTTACACCCCCAACTCCCTCCTGAAATCATTAGCAAGTTAGAATCTCAAATATTCTGCTAGTTCTGCATCGGAATCTTTTCCTACTACCTTCAAAACTATTTTTCCCCCAGCACAGGATCTCCTGTGTAAAGAAGAGGTACTCAGCTTGGTAAGGTTAAATTGTCTCTTACAAGAGCCTCAGAGCTAGAAGGCAGCAACACCTTGGCTTCCATGTACCACAATGACCATAAATCTGCTTTCCTTAAAGTATCTTTAAAGGGGTGTTATTAGACTAAAGCTCAGCATAAAAACATGGAAGAAAGAAACACTGGAGGCAAGACCACGGTGTGGTGACATACACACACGTACATGCACAGAAAAATGCTGTATATAACCACACACTCTCCTTTCTGCAGGCTGTTTACTTTCTCTAGTAGCAAAAGGGCAAAGGGACACAGGATTAAATTAAAGGCCAAAACCCACAGATCTGATAGAAAAACAGGATTAAGAAATAGCATGTAATTAATCTATGTGACTTGCTGTCAGATGAAACTGAACTCAAACTCTTATATGCTAGTGCTTTAAGTTCATCTTAAGCTCAGTATCATACAAACAGCACAGGATCTATCACACAGGATTACTTCTGTGTCAGAGTATACTTTAAAAATCACTTCCTGAACTGTAGCATGCACTGAAGTGTAAGATGCTGGCCACTATCAAAGGTGGGAGGTTAAACTCAAGGGATCCTTAGCCCAGATCCATCCCAGCAATGCACATTCCAGAACTGCTCTGAGCTGCCCAGGTGCTGGTTGAGAGGTTCTTCAGGGCAGTGATTGCTCTGTGCTCACGGAGCAAAAACCAGCACCAGGCCTCTGCCCAGAGCTGGGATCCCCATATGCTGGTACAGTACAAGTAAGAACAGTGCTCCATTAATACCCCATTAATTCAGAAAACTGGCCTTCACCTTGAAGGACTAAAGAAGAGATAAAGACTAATAGTTCTTCATGCTTCATTACATCCATCTCCTTTAAACTCAGCTTCCTAAGTTTGATGTGGGATTTTCATAATAGAGTTTGGAAAAATGTGAGTCACCACCAATAACCTCTCTTGACTTGTGCTCACATGAGCAGCCAAAACTAGCTGACCCAACAGAAGACACTCTGCTAGTCCAAGGGATTTGCAGCTTGAACACCTTACTTTTCTCCTAATATCTCCTGGATGTGGCCACTGGGAGGTCCCTTTGTCAGGGCAGTATTTTTTTCCATGAGTCTGCAAGCAAAAAAAGTCATAAACCAGCCAGCACAAAAAGGATCAAATCATTTTTTAACATCTGCCAGCAGAAATGCTGTCCCTTGACTTCTCAGGCCAAGCTTTAGAGCTGTCCAGAGAGTGCTCAATTATGCTTAGGCCGTATTTTTATTAGGATCACAGAGAGCTGTTTGCCAGAGGCTTGAACTCTGAAAAACGACCCCCTCAGAACTGGCAAGCCCATTGTCATTGGCTCATTAGGTCTCCACTGAAAGGTGGGTCATAAAGCGTGTCATCAAGCCATGACAAAATGTCAAGCTGCTTTGATCATAATTCACTGTGACCATGAAACAGCTTCTGAACAAGATTAAATACAGCAGAGGTAAGCCTTGCTAACTGCCTGCACAGCCACTCTACCCCCAGGCCAGGCCTCTGCAGCTTCTTTCTACCACACTTAGTAAGCATCTTCCCAGCAAGTCAAGGCAGTGACGCTCCCTCTCATTCTGCAGATGGATGCTGCTATCAAGTGACTTGCTCAAGAAGTCTGCAAATGCAGTGACCTCAAATGAGTCAAGTGTCTTACCTAAAAGATTCTCCACCCTCTCCCATGCTCACCTGGAAAAGGGATCCTCCCCTGGTTACTCCAGGCACTAAGGAGTAGAGGTGGGGTTGGAGAAACCAACTCTCATAAATTACAATTAAAAGCAACTCCTGCTAAATTGCAGAAATAAGGAAATGCTGATTGACTAATGCTCCTTAATCCCTTGAGCTTTTTAAACACAACCTTGTTTTACCTTCAGCAGTTCACCTACAGCTGCTCAGCTCTGACTTGTTAACCTCTTGCAAGAATCATCATGTTCTCTTCAGAGAGCTGGGGAGCTCTAGTCCCTGAGGAGTGCAGAGCATGGCACTGCTCCAGGGCATTTTAAGGAGATGGTCCCTGTCCGAAGAGGGTACAGTCTAAAAGGCCAACAAATGGATATTAACAAGGGGCACTGTGAGGGACTAAGAATCTGTCAACACCACCCTGAAGAACAGCAATTTTGTGTTGCACCTGTCATGAGAAGGGTGCTGCTGCCTTCCCTTCTATGAAGGCAAGACACCAAAGCTGCCCTGGTGACATTCCTGTTACTTTACCAAACTCCTGGAACTCTGAGGCTTTGCTCAGGAGGACACATTTCAGCTGTAAGGCTGGGCTCCCAAGGGGAGACATGGCCAGAGTCACATGTGGATTAAAAACAATAAATTAAAACCTTTCCAGAGAGTGAATGGGCTCTCAACAGAAACCAATCTCCAAGTCTGGGTGCAGACAAGAGCATATCTAAACACTAGGGAACAAATGTGTGGCTCTGGTCTTGCTGCAAAGCTATGGAAGGTCAAGCAACAAGGGCTGGACAAGAAAGTCAAGAGTCTTCAGGTAGCTGTGATGCTCAGGGGCCTTTCACAGTGGCTCCTCTCTTATCTGCTCCTGCCTTATCTACCTTTTTTCCCTAGTGACATATGGGAAATGCAAGAAAATGAATGCCCCAGAGGCTGCCATCAGCTTTCAACAAGGAACAGCCTCTTTATTGTCTGCAGGAGGCAGGTCCAAAAGGCAAAGAACCAAGACATCCAAGTCACCAAACAAGAGAAGCCTGAAGCCCTTGGGTGGACTGCAACAGGCCAGGCAGGAGGGAGGGCAAACCAGCTCTTCCCAGCACATCTGTCTCCATCTCTGCCTAAGCGAGGAGAAGTTTAATTACCTCAGGCTGGAAAATAAAGAAGAAAAAAAAAAGAGCCTGTCAATATCAGCCTGCTGAGAAAGGAGCCCAAAAATCCAAGGGGCAGTTTTTGCCCTCATCTCATGAAGGTGATCCACAGACACCTTTGCTTTGCAGCCCAGCAAAAAACCATCACTGTAGAAGGGGAGGTTGAAGGAATAGGTCTCTCCCAATATACAGGAGATATGAGGAGTTTGAACGTGCTGCCTAAGGAGTACCCAAAACCCTTTAACACAACCCTGCTGTCCCCAACAGCAGCAATTAGTCAACTCTGCAAACCAGGGCTCTGCTCACAGCTCTGACTAACCCCCAGCACCTTCCTCCAGCTGTACCAGGCACATACTGAAAACAACAACAAAACCCCACAGCTTTCATCTCGATGCCAGTGCCAGGATGGGATTTAAGTGGATGTTGCAGGTAGGGAAGTATCTCTTGACCTAGCAAGAGCTCACCTGTGCACGTCCTCTGGTTTCCATGCAGCGTGTAGCCAACCCGACAGCTGCAGTAGTAGCCCCCCACGTAGTTGTGACAGTGGTGATTGCAGAGGGGTTCACCATCAAACAGCTGTTTGCACTCATCAGTATCTACCAGGTGAAGCACAGAATTAGGGAACCAACACCCTTCAACAAGACTTTCTTGGTCTGAGCCACTCTGTGGTTTTTGAGGTTGGCTCGTTTGCCTTTGGTTGCCTCCACACCACGAGACCATCTTCTCCCACCTCACACCAGAAGGCACAGTCACAAGAGAGAGGGAAGCACCAACCCCACCATAGCTGTGCCTCTTCCATCTCTTACCTTCAGCAGCATAAAAGGCCTCAAAGCCTGTGAATGGTTTCTCATTGGAGTAATCCGACCGGAACACCACCATGAGGTTGTTGTCCATGGAGGTGTAGGTCTTGTTGCCCGGAGCCTCCTCAGTGTCTGTACTATCCTTTCCACACAATGTAGCCAAGGTCTTCCCACCAGAGCTCAGCTGCAAAATGGGCACCAGATGAGCACAGAGCTTTGCTCTTTCCAGCCTGCTGCAAGCCATTGCCAGTGGCTCGGAAAGGATCTGCTTAATGGTGTGAGAAAGGAGGTCTGGATGCTCTCTTCTGCAGGTCAGACCAGATCCAGATCCAGGGACAGGCAAGAGAAGACTTCTCCTATTCTCTTTGACTTAAGCCCATAATTTTGTCTCTCTTTTTCCCTTCAGAGGCTCACATAAAGGTGTGATGCCAGCCTGGGCTATCAGCACCAGGCTTTGTTCAGAATGTTCTCACTAACTTGGTACTCCCAGTGACAGATCTGGGTAAAGCCGGAGACAACTGGGGTAAAAAAGTCTCATACACTGACAAATCCAAACATACAGTAAAAGGTCTCTTTAGTGACTCACTTGCTCTGTGACGCACTTCTTACAGTTCCAGCTCTTCATTTATCTGGTGTTTTTAATACAAGAGAAATATTCTGATACATGGGGCTCGTGTTTTACACAGTGACAGAACCATGTACTAAAGACCCACCAGAATGAGTACCTTGTACTGCCCAAGGGAAATCACATGAAAACAACATGGACTCGGGGAATGGGAGCAACGTGCCGTGGAATGAGATCTTCCTAACTGGGAACAAGGCTGTCTGATTCATTTCCAAGAGATTCACAAGTCCTGCTGATGTGCTGCTTCTGCACACCCCCTGCCTATACAGCTCCCTCTTTAATGCACGTAAGGTCCACACAAACAGCAGAACAAGCACTGAGGTAACACGGCCTCAAACCAGTGACAGGGCTGCTGGGACTGCAGCACATGGATACAAACCTCTCGGGGACACTGCTCATCACCCAAACACTTCCCAAAGACACTATCTTTGGTTCTTTTCCTGAGGTGGTTTCTCCCATCAGCCAGTGAACACACCACAGTTGCAAGTGGGCGTTTAGACAAGCTGACAGTATCTTGTTTAGACTATCACTTATACTCTATGGTCTCCCATCATGTGCTGTGAAAAGCTCTACTTGTTAATTTAAAACACACACTGTAAATTCAGCAAAATGAAGCTCAAATGTTGTTCTGGGCAAAATTTCAACCCTTTTGCTTCACGAGAGGGGAACATCAGAATTCCCAAAGCACAAACAATTCAAGTTTCAGATGTTCCAACACAACAACCAGTTCTACTCCTGCTCCCGTGGGCCTCAATAAACACATCACTTAGAAATCAGCTGGGCCTGAACTTTACTAGCAGGCTAGAATCAAGTGTTTTCAACAGTTCCATTGGTCCTGGATCACACTACCCAGTGTGTAACAGCTCAGCCTGCCCTACACATACCTTCACATAATCGTACTCGCACAGGTAGGACAGCTCCAGGTTGAAGTGGGTGAAGTAGATGCGGACAGAATATCCCTTGGGGACAGTAATATTCCAGATTCTCTCCTTGTGGTTTGGGTAGGTGTTTGGGAAGTTGGGGGACGTGATCCTCCCATACATTTTCTGCAGCACAATGCTGCTGCTTACTCCACTGTAAAGGATAGCTAGCAAGACAAACAGCCTGTGTCAGGAACAGAGAGGAATGGAGAAAGAGTGAGCATCAGCTCGGATCATACCCCAAAAGCCACATGTCCACGTTGCCACTCTTGATACCAAACCAGCTATCTCAGCACTAGCTGAAATCTTCATGCCCAACACCCTTCCCACCTGACAAGGGGAGAAATCAGGAGGTATCAGTGGAGTCATACTCTGGTAAGAGCTAAACAAGATGAGAATCACACTCCTGCCTTCTAAGGCCTGCACAAAGCCAAGGGGCCAGAGGAGCTGGAGAGATCCCTGCAGAGCTGCACTCACCTCATCCTGCTGCTCTCCTGCCTGAGCCTGCTCTGCTGGGAGCCCTGGGGAAGGAATCTCTCCTGATGTATTTGCATTCGGGGGCGGATGTATTTATTGTGTGTGCTCTGCTGTGTTTGTCTGGATGTTGAACTCTGATGTTTATCTCCCTTCCACCCCCTTCAGCCTGCTGAGTTCTGGGAACAGCAATTACTCAAACCCAGGCTTGCGCTGGGCGCAGGAGACCTCAGTCAATGACAGGGAGAGGCAGCCAGAGATGGAGCAGGTGGGTCAGGAATGCTGCAGGCTCTTGGAGGAGCTCTAGTAGGTGGTGTGGCAGCTCTGCAGGAAGGCAGGCAGTGGGAGGAGGTACAGAGAGGCTCCAGACAGGGTCTGCAGGGGGGTGAGGGGAGCTGGGCAATGCTCTCTCCCTCTAACCAACTCAGCTATGATTGCCTGTGAACAGCATGTCACTGGAAGGACAGTTTCTTCTGTTGTCAGAGCTGGAAGGTGTTGAAAACAAAATAATGGGGCACATTACAGGATGTCAGAATAGTGAGTGAGTGGTTACATGATCTGTGTAAGGGGACAGGAATACTCAGGGTGACAACACTGCAGTGCGTGCACCCAGGCACGAGTTTAGGAGATGCCAAAGTCTCCCAGTTCTCAGCTGCACATTTCAATCCAGCACAAGCTTGTGTTGACTGAAACCTGCTCCGTGCCTTGTTCATATGCAAGGATTGCTTTTTATCCCATACGTCCTGGAACAGCCAGGTAAAAGGTAAGGTAAAAAGGCACACTTAATAAATTCTGTCTTTTGAACCTGGCTTGCTACAGCAAGAGACAAAAATGGTCTGCTCACCTCTGCCTGCATACCTAGCTCACTAACTTTAAAAGCCCAACAGTCCATTTCTACTGAATTTGGCAGAAGAGAAGCAGGTCTGGAGGTATCAGTGCAATGGAGACAGACAGATGAAAACTGAATACCTATTACTGGGGATTCTCTGAGGAAAGGAATGAAAAATGAACTCAAGTTTCTTTTAAACATTTCTGGATCCCCCCAGGGATTTCACATCACTATAAGACTCAAGGGAATGCAACTGGGAGAGCCAACACTATAGGACACAAAGCTTTATTAATTCCACTGCTTGCAGACTGTTTCTTTCCAAGTCAGCATTTAGGCTTCCCACAAAACTCCAGTTCCAATGAATATGGAGACAGGCCTAAATTTATAGAAAAGTCAGACATGTTAATGCTGAAACTAGGTCCCAACTTCTTCCCTGATCAAAATGGACAGAGAGCAGGAAAACTGATTTGCAGCAGGGAACAGATTACTGCTCTGCACGGGCAGGAAATATATCCTGAGATAGCCTGTAATTAAATGGGCATCTTTGGATATTCATTTTTGAACAGCCAAAAAATAATTTCTTCAGGCCATGAAGCTGGTGCTGGCAGGAAAGCAGGAATTATTACACAAACAAAACTAAAGCCAACAAACCGTTTATCAGACTGCAAACAGAAAACACCATTTAATAAAAGTGAAGGAGAAACCAGGAGCAGTAATAATTAATTGTGCAGCAGCAGTACCTACAAGTGTGGTTAACAGACAAGAACTCAGAGGGGACTAGATGTTCCCATGGCCCACTAGCTGCTAAAATGATCCTATCAACACATGCAAGATGTGGACTTTATACTGGCTGTAGACAAAGCAAGAGAAAGAAAATCTTGCAAAAATTCAATCTATGCCTGACTGAGCTGGTGCTGATTCCCACTGACATAAATACTTCCAGAAGTGTCCCACATGAGGATCCCTGCTCAGTTCAGTAGCAGAGGCATGGAGAGTCAAGTCTGATCTTAGGTCTGGAAAGTTTTGTACAGCCCCAGAATTTGATGAGGCTCCTGAAGCAGATGGTTGTCACCTAGCACTGAAATAAGAAAGCTGACTTAACAAACTGCCACCCTGGAGCCTGAGACACTGAATGCTTAGTGTACAAATTGTCTTTCCTCTGGCATGGTCTGTGGAGAGACAAGGCAGCTGGGTTTTGAGTCCTCAGCACCTGATGTGAGCAATGCCAAAAACACTGTCCTTATTTCTTTGCCCAGAAACCTTCACCCTTCCAAAGAGCTGCTGGCATCAGCTGCCCAGGTGCAGCAGTGTCCTGAGAGCACTGCCACAGCCAACCTCAGGCTCACAGATGCTCCTCTTACCCACAATTTCCCTTTGTCTGCATAGGACTAAGCCAGCCTGAAGGCTGAATGGACTTTATCCATGTCACTGCAGTTCCCAGTGCTCTGTAACTTGCCAAGCTACTGGTCCACTCTAGGAAGTTAGGGTGATAGGTGAAATGACAGGTGCCTCTTGAGAAGTGTGCCCAGCTCTCTGCTTGTGCCCCTGCCTCCTTCTGTGCTTGAGGGCTGAGGCAGCACAAGGGTAAGCCATCATTTCCAAGAGAACCAGCTTCAGCAGAAGGACTTCCCCTTGAAAAGATTAAAAATCTTCTGTGGAATGGAGGAATATGGAAAGATACTGGAGAGACCTGTTGTTTGTTGCTGTCTAAACCACAGATCCTGTATGGTTTCTCAAAACACTCTTTACTGCTCAACACTGAGGTCTGTCAAGCAAAGTTTTCAAATGCCTCCTGTGGCAACAGCAAGTGCAGACAGCTAAGCCAGACACATGAATAAATCAGCAAGAACAGAGCTGCTCAGCCAGCACCTTGCCCCTCAGGCTGGTACCACTAAGATCCAGAGACCTGATCTCCACTTTCCCTGCAAAACCAGACAGCAGCAGGAACCCACAGAAAAGAGAAGGTGGCTGGAAACCATCTGTGTACCTAAGGCCTTCATCAAAGCTGTGGGAGATCCAGGGTAGCTCTTCAGCTCAGACTTCCTTCTGACCCCCAAGTTTTGAAGCAGCAAAAATGTTCCCTGAGGTAAGTTCTGCCACAGTTATGTTCCCGTGGAAAGAGCTGCAGCAGTGACAAACTCTGAGATCCTGTCAAACTGGAGTCCATCCAGACAAACTCAGCACATCCACTTCATCAAAGAAGTCCCAGACAGTTCTATTCTCAAACAGACCCTGCGAAACCACATACTGCCTCAGAAAACCATCTTGTGCCAGGGGACAAAACCACCTCTGGGCCTTTGAAAGGCAGCTCCTGTGCTCTGACACAATTCCACAAAAAGCAATGACTGATCACAGCCAAGACCAGATGTTTCAGGTGCATTAAACAGGAGAGTGAGCATCTGAACGTGCCTCCAGATCCAAAACACGGGTACAGTGCCAAAGCTGGTGAATGAATGGAGGAAAAGCACTCACAGACCTTCCTGGCTTCCAGGATGAGACATCACAGCCATCCAACAGAGCAGTGGCTGTCCTTGTGCCACAAAGCAGGAGAGCAAATGAGCGTAATCGCTGCTCGCTGTGGTCCCTGAAGACATTGCTCCCCACTGCCCCTTGTTTCTCAAATGCCAGCTGCCTCTGCAGAGCCCTAAGAGATTGCTGGATGCTTGCTGTTGCATGGCTAAATCCAGCCCCCCTGCACTGAGGGGTGCAGGGGACTGGGGGGAGCACAGGCAGCAGAGGAGAAGACATTGCTTCCTCATTACAAATCAAGTAGCGTGACTGACATGAAAGACAAGCACACAGACGGAGCAAGCAGAGCATGGAGTGGGGCAGGGGGAAGAGCCTGGCTGCTCTGAAACAGGAAAAAAATTCTCTTACCAGGGGAAAAATAGCAGCCAGAGAAAGCTCATGTAATGGGGCAAGACACTTTCTTCAGTCAGGGCATGTCCTCCTCCTTCCCACGCTGTCTACTGCTACCTCTCTGGTTTATATTCTGTTTGCAGAGATGAACTCCAGCTGCTGCAGTACTAAGGCACATTTCTCCAGCAGCAAAAAAATCCCTGAACTTGTCCTCTCTAACTAACCCTGCACTGACTAACTTCCAAAGGACAGCCAGTGCAATTCTACAGTGTCATCCTCATCTGAAAGCACTTGGATCTGAGCTCAAATTGTCTAGAAGATCAACCAAAACTCCAGAGTAAAGATACTGGTTGACAGCTTTGCTCCTTTGGCATGAGCAGAGCTCTCAAAACCAAGGGTGACTGGCATCTGTGTGGGGCTGGTCTCAGCTGTGAAACACAACCTCTCCAGGAGCAGCACAAAGCTCAGAGTGCAAAGCACCCATCTCTGAACACGTGCACCTGTGTGCACACACACGTGCCTATATGAGAGAGCATGCACACACAATTTATACATTATGTATGGATACACACTTAAAATTATAATGTGTGTGTAGCTGATAACTTCTATTCAACTACACAGCTGCAATCTGCACATATGCCAGCCTGTTTCAGCCACTGCATGGAGGTATGGGCATGTGATTACACACATGACTACACAAATTCCAGGGGAAACCCCTGCACCGCACACACTCATCCCCCTGGGAAGAGAACATGACAGCACATGAGTAAGAGAAGCTGGCCACATTACTCTGCCTTCTCCTGGAAAAAGCTCCCACTCTGCCATGGGGAAGGCAGCATCAGAACCATGTCTGAATCTCTCCACCCCTTGCCTGTCTCCCCAGTGCCATTAGCCTGGCTTTCAAAAATTGAACTAGCTCACCGAGCTACTGTCTCACTCCCGCCCACATCCTTGGTAGCTGCAGCATGTCTGCTGGATGGGCTCCAAGTCTGTGACTTCATTGGAGCAGCTGTTTGTGCTGGGAAGAGAATTTGATTCCAACTCAGACACAGCTAGAGCCAAAGCTATGAAATACAGTGCTGCCTTCTCCCCCAGCAAAGATGCTGTGCACGGGACAGGCAGAGCCAACACGGGACAGGCAGAGCCAACACGGGACAGGCAGAGCCAACACACTCTCCCCAGGTAGGTGTGCCTCCAAACAGCTAAGGGGAGCAAACAGGGTGGGTGAGTAACACACCTCTAAAGTGTATCTCTTGTCCAACATGAAGTCTGGAAGCAGGGAAGGCAGAGTGGGGGCAACAACAAAGAAAAACAAGAAAAATACAACAGATCTCTGTACTAGAGGACAAAAAGACCAACCAAGGATGAGCTCATGAGGAACTCCCAGTTGTGAATAGAGTGAGGCTATTCAAAAGTGTCCCCTGAACCTACCATAGCCTCATTCAGCAAGCAGCTTGGCCCTGCAAAGTCATTAGGAGACTTTTCAGCTCCTAGAAGAGTGTCCAGGAATGACAATCTCATTTAGAGAGAGTAGTTTGGGGTTACACACCTGCCACAATGACTGGAAGGCCTGGAAAGTCACTTGCTGGCTTAGAAAAGGCCATGAGCATGTGCCATTCCCTCCAGCTCCATCAAGAGGACCCACCTGGACAGTGGGCTCTCCAAAATCATTCTCTGTCAAGGGAGAACTGAAAAGCAAGCCTGGCAGAAGAACCACATCCATCTCCTGCTGGAGTTTCCATATAATCCTCCACTTAAAATTAAAATCCTTAAAAAAAGATTATCCTTTCTTAAACAAAGCTTAAACCCTTTCCTATCTGCAGAATCAGACTCCACAGAGTACAGCCACCACCAGTAAGTTCAGGATGAAGTTCTGGTTTTTCAAAGAAAACATTTTCCACACCAACACCAGAGCAGACAAGATGCTCTCAGTTGAGAGCACAAGGTTTGCCTTTGGAAGCCAGAGCTTGGCTGCTCATCTCTATTTCCATCTCCCTTTCATTTCTTCCTTCTTCATTCATGACTGCTCTTTCTCTACATGTAATAATTAACACTGTGAAGAATTGTTTTCACCTCCCAAACGTGTAACTTGTGGAGAGTGGAGGAGACAGTAAATTCCTGAGGCTTCCTCCCTGCTCAGGAAGAGGGAGAAGCTGAGAAATGTGCTGAAGAATAGGTTTCAACAGCACCAGGACTGGCAAATTCATTAAACCCACTTGCAACAGGCTCCTTGTCCATATCTACATCCAAATACATTTTCTACTCACCCTCATTCAGCTCAAAAACATTTTTCACCATTTCTCTTTCTCTGCAATTGTCCATAACCTCAATATTTTCTAACAGAGAGGCTATTACCTCACTAATCTAGACAAACAGCAAAGCCAGCCCAAAGCACTCCCAAAATAACAGCTACTGCTCAGACATTAAAGAGTTAGTATGATACATTGAAATG
This sequence comes from Brachypteracias leptosomus, assembly GCA_013401335.1. Lineage (NCBI taxonomy): Eukaryota > Metazoa > Chordata > Aves > Coraciiformes > Brachypteraciidae > Brachypteracias > Brachypteracias leptosomus. The sequence continues at coordinate 728,549 of VYZX01012728.1, forward strand.
GACAAATCTTCCCTCTGGCTAAATCCCTTGCTGAATACACATAACCTCATTCCTGCCTTGGAGAAAACAGATTGAAGGCCGTGTCAGAGCCAGCAGTTGCATCAATCAGAACCTGTATATTAAAATGCCTGTAGCACTACAGGAGGAAAAACAAACCTACCGAGCAACCAGCTCTGTTAGGTTTTGCTCACCACCTCAAAGGAATAATGTGCCTTTCCTAATGACTTCAAATCGAGCCCCCTTCCAAGAAGTGTGGGATCCCTGACTGTCCCCCTCCCCTGGGAGGAGAAATTAGGGATGCCTTCTAGATGTCTTGGTTTTTAACAAAGATTGGCCTTATCTATCTTATTTTTAGGGCAGGAATATCAAATCTGTTTCTGCCCATAAGAACTGCAAGTGTTCAAACTGAACAGTGTCTTTCAGTCTAGATCTAAGCTCATAATTCCACCCTGAAGCTCTTGTTTCTTGCCCCAAGAAAAAAAAAATCAACAAACAAGCCCACCAAAACGCTGGGCAAGAGTTCTGTGCTGCGCAGACACTTTACTCCTCAGCTCCTTTGCTTCTCTCACAGAAATCTTCACAAAGTGATAACAGGCAAAACATCCTTTGCTCCTGTGTGCTTGTGGGTTGGGTGATGTCAAACACTTGGATTTGAGGTGGGATTGCTCTTATTTCACTCTGAAATCAGTGGGACACTTACCTGGGCTGCCTTCTCCTCGCTTTTCAACACACTTAGTGAAATCCACAGCACTGAACTTTCAGCAGGAGTCATGATTCAAGCTTGAACAATAGGGGGAATCTGCGAAAAAAACCCCAAACAGCTTTTAACCACAGTTTTCAACAAAACACAATTAAACAGAAGCATTACAAAGGAGGTGTGAGCTCGTGCCAACACAGCACTGTATTCTGTCTTGGAAAAGATCTGTATTTCAGAGATAGGCAGAGCTATAACCTGGCTGTGCAAAACCAAATGTTCGAGTGGTGGTACTCAAGATTAAGAAGTTACCTGACTGCTGAGCCTAAGTGGTTACATACGTAATCTTTTTCACTCTGGATGGACATACTGCCACCTGTTTTTACCTATTACCAGCAGGCTCACCACTTGTGGAGTCTCAAAGTGTATGCAGAAAGAGCCCACTGTAAACTGCTGGCATACCCTGGAGGCACTGGGCCTGCTGGCAAGCACGAGGAGACTTGGCAGATGCTCTAACCCTCTCATTTAAAATTAGGCACAGAGTTTATGAAAGTATGTCCTAAATTGCCCTGGCCACAATATCTGCTAGTGACTTCCACCAGCCACCAAACAGCTGCAAGAGCTTCCTTTGCCCCAGCAATGCTCAGCTCCACTGGGAAGGCAACAGAATCATTTGGCTGTATGCAGAGCTAACTGGTGCAAGGACATTGGATCTAATGTGGATGCCAACCTGAATGCCAGGGCACTCACAGCACAGAGAACTTCATGGTTTTAGTCAAGCTCTGAGCCTCCTCAGCTAACAATTAAAACTGAAAGAAGAAACTCTGGGGGGTCAATATGAAAACCCTTGAGGCACACTTCTGTGAGGCAGGCAAGAGGGAACCAGGCAGGCTGTAGCCTGTGTTTATCTGAAGCGGCACGAGCAATCCAGAGCCACCAAGCAAGCAGCAAATTAAAAGATCATTGCACATCATTTAAATGTTTGGCTGGGATCCCCTGAGGTCTGGGAGGAAGAATCTCTGAGAAAAGGAAGATATTTTGTTTGATGTATGTTAGCAAGGAGGACACGGAGCCAGAGCACTGGCACGGCTGGGAGAATTATTCTTGCTGAAGTCAGATTACTGTAACTTGTCTGTTAGCCTCTGCTTAGCAGCACTGTAATGACCCCAAATTGCAGCTGACAGATTGGTGCTGAGAGTTTGTCTCACTGAGGCTCCCGCATGTGGACGGGCCATTATTCTTTCAATTTTGGTCTCTGATGCCTGTTAACATACATTAGGCTTTTCCATATGGTGCTTTTTAGCCTGGTGTCCAGGCCAGCTGCCTGGGCCTCTGTCCCCACCCACAAGCTCAGGCCCTGTCTAATGAAAATGGATGATGGCCCCAGCTTAGTAATGGGACACAGATGGACCAAATGGTTTTTCACTTTGAAACATACTTTAATTTAAGAAAGTCTCCAAAGACTATGAGGTTTTTATTCTTCTATCACAGTAATATTCCCCACTAACACACTGCAATCTTCAGACAGGTGAGGGTGAGGAATTCCAAGTAGTGAACTTTTAGTCTCACTGCATCTGGAAGTCCACAGACCAATGTCCTGCTCTAGTGCTGCTATTCTGCTGACGGCCTTGACTTCTTCTCTCACTATCCTCCTCTCCTACCTCACCTCTTCTACTCATACTGAAAGATCTTCACCATGAGAAGCAGCATTTTGGGGGCAGATCTGTTAAAAGAAGGCCTGAGAGGCTGCCAAATCAGCCTTAGCACAAGCCCATAGCCCAGCAGTGGTTTGCAAACAGCATTTCAGATGCCTCTTATGCTAACTCCATCTTGGTGACCAGCCTGGGGCACCTCATACTCAATTCCACACAGTCTAGAAAGGACTCAGCTGCAACCTGCATTGTCACAGGGACCTGGGAAGCCACACAGAACAAACTCCCCTCCACTGACTGCTTTGGTGACCCACTTGTTCTGTGGTTCACCCTCTAGGAGATGGAGCTCCCGTGTGTTCTGCATCCACACTCTGTACTGCAGAGCTCCCAAGGGCTCATGAGGCTCTCTCCACATTTCCAAAGTGCTCATTGTTATTTATGGTTTCTGGCCTTGTGCTAAGTCTTTTCAAATAATTTGGAAATAATCTCCTTAATGCTAGGGCAGTGTTTGCCCAGGACATCTCATTTAGCAGGCAGTCTATCTTCCCTGAGAGGTGAAGCCTGATTAAACGTTTCTGAGGGACAGGGCAAGTGGCTGTATGGGCACTTGTGAAAATGGGATGGGACTCTGAAAAGCAATTTCTCTCAAATCTCTCAGCCTTCATTGCAACTCCTCTTCTAAGTGCCAGCTCTGATTTATGGCCTGCCATTCAGAGGCTACAAAGGCCTGCAGCCAGAACTGACCAGCTGTCAGGACAGGGCTCACAGAAACAGGAAACATATTAACCTGTCTCTCCACCTGCCTAGACCCTACAGCTGATGGAGGAGCTGACAAAGATGGGCTGTCCTCTGCACACTGCTTCTAGCCAGAGCACTGCTTGGGGCTGGGACCATTCCAAGGTGGAGACACCCAGGGCCACGTGAAGAATCCCCAGGGGCAGTAATCTGGAGACACAGCCATATCTTGTGCCCCAAGAAAGAGGCTTCTTGGATTGTGGTCCTCACCCTCCTGCTTTCTACTGGGCTCACGTACTCTTTTCTGAGTTATACACTATTTAGACAGCTTTGCAATATGGAAACAATCACATTTTCATTCTGGAATGGAGCGGAAGGCCACCAGTGGCACTTCTCCTCTGTCCCAAGGCCTGACAAGCTCTCTTCCAGCACTGAAGAGGGTTCACTTTTCCTTTTTGGAAGAGCAATCACAAGGCACTCTCCAGCCTGCTGGCTCCCAGCAGTGGGTAAATTCAGCAGTTGACTGACGAAGATGAGCATTGTTTGGAAGCCAATATTTTAGAGCACAGGCTGCTGCTCTTTGCTCCCTGTGGTTCTGGGCTCCTAAAATGTAAAGCCATGGCTTTTAGGCAGCTGCAGCTCCCTGCCTGCACACCTGCACCCAAGCTCCTGGCAGGGCACCTCTCACCATGGGACTGATTTACCTCCGAGCAGATTAGCAGCACAAAGTGGCCAAGGACAGAGGCTGAGCCCTCAGAGCAAAAAACGTTTGTGTGGAGACATGTCCTGAGCTCTGGGTTTCACCCTGCACAGAGTCTTGTCCCAACTGGAAAAGTTAAAAGCTCTGTGCAAAATATTATCACAGAAATAGTCTCCCTTTCTCCAGTAATGAAGCTGCTGCCTGTGCTAGGTTCACTAACCAGTGCAGAGCAATACACCCAGTGCTAGCTAGACAATCTGCTCTTATTCAAGTACGCACATAAAGTCACAGCAAAATCAACCAGATTTAAAGACTCTTCCCTCTGTGCAGCAGTGACCAAAGCTATGATGTGTCTAAAACGATGGACTCTAAATCCATCATCTACGGGACCAAAAGTCTGGACAATTTCTGGAATGTACGAGCCAGGAGTGGGCAGCTTTCCCCAGCCATAAATCCTTGGCTTCTTTCTCTCTGTCAGGAAGAGACTAAAATACACCAGCCAAGCACAGCCCAGTGAAACTGAGGCCATTTTTAACAGCAGACTTACCTAACCAGCAAACAATTTTACAATAGGAAGTAGGTCTGACCTCAAGCCAAATTCAACAAGATCCCAGCTGTAAAGATTGCTTATAATTTACTTTTTTTTTTAACACTAAACACTAATTGGTTTAAAACAAGAGTCCCCAGGGTACTGTTGGAACAGAAATTCCTCATTCCCAGATGAATGCCTCGAGCCCAGGGAAGCAGCATGCTGCTCTCTCCTCTGGCACAACCACTTATTCCCTTGTGTGCTGTGGTCCTGCTAGAAAACAACCCCCAGCCAGCCCAGCCTCCCACTTCAGACTAAACCATCCTCTGGGGAGGTGGAAGACATGAGTTTGAATGGTTCAGCTTTCCTTCACCTCCCAAATGCTTCCTCTGAGACTTTCTATGAGCCCTACATAATTTTAGCAAATGGGGAGCAGACGTGCTGGAAGGTTTGAATTTAGATTCAAGCAGCTTTCTCCAAAGCTCCTATCTTAAGGGAGTGAAATGCTGGCTTTTTTTTCATCTGGTACCTCCCTCCCAAAGCTGCAAAATGAGATACAAATCTAAGAGTGGGAGCTCAGTCAGCTCCAAAGGTGCTGGAGTCAGTAAAGAGGGATATGCTGATCAGATATGCTTCTTACAAGGTGGCTGAGCACAGGCAGTCAGACTGATCTCCTTGGCCTGGGGTACAGCTGCTCCTCCATGGCCTGGGGTACAGGCTGACAGCTTCTGGAGACTCTGCTTGTGTTCCCAGGCTTCTGCAAAGGGCCTCTACACACAAGCTGATTAACAGCACTCTGCTGTTCTCCCTTGCATGGCACAGGCCCTTTGACACCCAAAGATTTCCTGCTTGAAAGGCTCAGTGACTATTATGAAATAAAAAGCAACTTTAGCCACAACAGATGTTCTGCAGTAATGCTCTGTCAGAAGCTTCATGCTGAAAGTTCCCCCTATGCTGACAAGTCCCATTTGCTCTGTGTCTCTCAATAACTGAGTTTTACCTACTGGCGCTTCCTCATCTACTGCCTTAGTGGTAACTCTGACTGTAACTCCTTAAGAATCTCTGAAAAAAAGCTCCATCTCTTAAATTCCTGTTGGTACAGTAGAGAGCACCTTCCCCTTTCCCACCTCTCCAGCATTTAGGGCACACAGACCTTCACAACTACAGTTTCACCAAAAAGCACAACACGATAATACTGCCTGTCCCTCTGACCTAGTCTACAAAACCTGCAGTGCTCTGGCAACTCCCTGGCATCCTCCTCTCAAATTCCTGCATGTGCTATCAGGGTTCAGCAGACAGGAAGGATCCACTGTGTAAGACATCCTCCCAATTCCCCACGAGGTCATCTGCACTCAGGATTTCCACTGCTGCACACGTCTTGCACGTAATAGCTCCTTTCACTGAGTCTTCCTGGAATATAAAGGGCATTTACAACCTGCTGTTGCTGAGGCTTTGGTGAAAACAGGAGCTCAGAGAAGTAACTGAAGGTAAATCTTCAAAGCTCACTTCACAAGTAAGAGAGGCTTTCAGAGCTCTAGCACATGATTTACAGGGAGTAAGAAAGTGAACAAACTCCTCATCTGGCCTGTGTTATTCTCACACTCAACAAAACCTCGTGTGGCTGGGAATCAGCAGAGCCACAGACAAGGAGGTTAGAACAAGACACAGAGCAATGTCTCTTGGATCAGTATCTCCCACCACCAAGCCCAAGGCATAAGGCAGATCTAGTCCATACTGCCCAGAAAGAGAAATAAAAGCAGTGTTTCTGTGTCACAGGGATGTTGTTGTTTGTTGCTGTCTAAACCACCAACTTCTCAGATGTAGGCTGTCAAAAACAACTGTCAGAACACATTCTGTGAGCCACTGCATTCAGCTATGACCAAGAGAACAGCAGAATTCACTCAACTCAGTGGAGGAAAGATTCCCCTTCAGTGCAAAGCCACTTACTCCTTTCCCAGTTTGCATCTGACTGCTTTAAGTCATTAACCTCAGAACCCATTTTTTGAAATAAATGGACTCACTGCTTTTCAAACACACGTTCGTTGTTTCAAGCAGAGCCAAATATGATAACAACATCAGACAAAAGCCACCCTGTGCAACCTTATGCTTCATTCTCCCTGCAGTACTAGGTTTAACCTTAATTTTCTGGAGCTGTAACCAATGCTGAAGGTGCCTCACAGGCCACACGTCGTTGGAGGATGAGGGATGCAGGACCCCTGGACTAGGCAGTGCTGTTGTGCCCCCACTAAATTTAACTCCATTTCCCAGCTACCTGCAGACAAATGGTGTCTTTGTGAAGTCTGGTCAAATTTGAACTCTCTCCTTTGTCCAAGGCTGAAAATGCACAGAGTGAAGTATTGATTCCCTGCTAATTTACCTGACTATATATCAAAACAATATCATTGCTACTAAAATCATATACAAACAAGTCACCATGGAGGGTACTGATTTCAAATTAATACCTCCCTAGTTCCTCTGTCATATCTGTCCACATATGCACATGCTTTGATCTCAGAGTAAATGAGATTTACCCTGTTTTCATCAAGGAATAAGCTACCTTGGACTACTTCACATTTATCACGGGCTAGGATACACACACACGACATTACCCCTGGGTACTGAATATGCTGGAGGTTCACAGCTGAGCTTGTCCCCATGATAATTTCTTCACTTGCCTGCAGCTTGATGCATAAGCATGAGCTAGCTTGAGGTTAAAAGATTTAAAAATAATTTAAAAACCCAAACAAAACAGTGAATGTCACTGGACCGTGCACTGAGTGAGGTGAGGTCAGCACTGTGTGTGTTAGCCGCCTTTAAAAGTTTGCCTTCTGGCATCTTTTTTACTTTTTAATGTGTCTTACTCACTTTTTTAAAAGCCTGCAGGTAGCTCACAGGTATTATCCACTTGCTTACACACACACGATTATTCTGAGCTGTGACAAGATTTTGAAATGCATTGGCTACTGCATCTAAAACAGAAATAACCTAATCCTGCTCCCTTCTACTTGACGTACACCATTGTGAGACTCAGTTCTTTTGGGAAAATTTAACTGGAAAATGCCCATCTATGACACCTCATTTACAACCCTTCATTAAGCCCCTCTCACTAAATCAACCTAGAGCCTCTAAATATTAAATGCCATCGTCAGGCAGGACCTCACATAGCTCCAGCCTCAGCTCGCTGCCTTACCACGGAAGCTGCACAATTCAATCCAGCACAAACCCTGATTGCAGCAGTGATGAAAGGAGCTGCCCCGGCTGGGCTGGCCCCTCTCCACGGCACGTGTGCTGCCCACACAGGCTTCCTGCCTGGCTCAGCCAGAGAGAGCAGAGACCATCTGGGGGGATGAACAGATTTCAGCTTCCAACATTACTTATAGAATCATAGAATCACAGAATTGTCAGGGTTGGAAGGGACCTTCAAGATCATCTTGTTCCAACCCCCCTGCCATGGGCAGGGACACCTCCCACTAGAGCAGTTGCTCACAGCCCCAGCCAGCCTGGCCTGCAAAATGTCCAGGGATGGGGCTTCCAGCACCTCTCTGGGCAACCTGGGCCAGTGTCTCCCCACCCTCCTGGGCAAGAACTTCTTCCTAACGTCTCATCTCAATCTCCCCACCTCTAGTTTTGACCCATTCCCCCCAGTCCTACCACTACCCAAGAGCCTAAAAAGTCCCTCCCCAGCTTTCCTGTAGCCCCCCTTCAGATACCTGAAGGCCACAAGAAGGTCTCCTGGGAGCCTTCTCTTCTCCAGACTGAACAACCTCAACTCTCTCAGTCTGTCTTCAAAGGAGAGGTGCTCCAACCTCTGATCATCCTCATGGCCCTTCTCTGGACACGTTCCAGCATGTCCATTACTTCCAACCTTGGGAGTAGCTGGACTGCTCTCTTCTCCAGGAACCACTAAATAACACAGCGAACACAGTTTGCTGGACAGGGAGTCTCTGTGAGGGGCAATTTCTGCCCCCACATCCTGGGGGGTTTCTCATTTTCACTATATGTTGTCTTGGACATTATTATCACAGACAAGACTTAACAGTAGATAATAAGGCAATTCTGATTCTCATCAGAATTTACACTTGTAAAGGTGTTGGAGGTACACTTGAAGGTAAAGATGAAAACACTTGTAAGGTACCAATCATCCTGGCTGGTCTCATATTGCTACACAGGTCTGAGTAACAATAATGGCTATAATTAACTCTTATACAGCACTTGTCTCTTCAGAATTTTTCTTAAGATACACAGGTAGCAAGAGCTATCATCACATTTTAAAGACAGGGAAACTGAGGTATTGAAAGGGAGGTAATGATAAAATGCAAATACCAGCAGCAAAGTGAGGCACAAAACCAGGTCTTCTGCGTCCTAGCTGGGTGCTCCAGGCAACACAGTTGGAAAGCTCCATATCCCATTACCCATATACTGAGTCGTTGAGTTCCCCCAGCAAGGATCTTATTTTTCATTATGGAGTGAAAACTAAAACAAGCCACGGGGCTCTAACTCCTCCTGCAAGCCAGAGACACACAGCCAGAAATTTCTATGGCAAACGACGCAGTGAAAATGCAGCTTGACACAGAGCAAAGTGGCAGCAACAAGCCAGCCCATCGAGGTGCTGGAGAGGTTGGATGGCTCATTATTCCGGGAGAGCAGAGGAGTTGGAAGTGTTACTTCAGCTGTAAGAACACAGGCTGGCTGCTGATTAATCCAAAATGCTGAGTGACCTCATGGCCACTGGCCTCCAGAAATAAAATGTAAAGGTTCAAAAGCAAGCTGCTAACAAATAGCTATCTTCTAGTTCTCACCAGTGGCCAGTCAGGCCTTGGAGATGGGCTCAGCAACCTGCAGCTGAAGTCTGATATCTTGTGTGGTGATTCTCAGCAATGTAATATAGCTCCAAAACTCAACTTAAAGCAAACAGCAACTGAATTTCATATTCTTTTTTGGCCAGTACATGAGACCAGGGCCTCAGCAGTCTCCTTGAGAGAAGTATCTGTGCTGAACTCAAACATGTCTACCTTTCCTATCTCTACACTACCTGTCAGTTCTAAAAATAAGGTTCAAAAAGCATCTCAGCAAGCCAGAACGAATAAACCAACAAGACCTACTACTCTCCAGGCAGCAAACAGCACCCAAGAAGATAAAAGAAATCGACTGTTTTAAGCAAGATGACAAACACCATGAGAGCACCACAGCAGTGAGAGCTGCTGGCTTGGGGATCACAGCCTTTTTATTTCCACCAGTTTCAGATGCAAAGCCCAGCACTTAGATGCACATACAGGCCCAGAGGACCCTGAAGATACCTGCTGGTAAACCAAAAGTGGGCCAGGGCCAAGCTCTGGGCACATCTCCCCCTCCCACAGCCCCAGCAATCCCCAGACAATGCTGCTGCACCCCTCACCTGCACAGCACTACCTGGGTGCTTCACTTGGCCACCCCAAAGTCACAGTCAGCATGGAAAGGAGCACAGGGGGGGTTCTTTTCCACATACCTGGGACCAAACCATCCTCTCCAAGTCATGGCATGGCACCTTATCCTGACCGGGGGTTAGTGCTGAGGGTCCTCCCCTCAGGGCACTGCCCTGGGCCTCACCAAACCCACCCACCCTGGTATAGAGGGAATAAACACACACCCACCTGGTTCCTCAGAGGCCGAGAAAGCAGCTACAGCAACTTTGAGGGCGGCTTTGCCCCTGCTCCCGGCAGGGAAAGCACCTCAACCTCAGCCCCGGCCCCACCACACCCCTCGCTCCTGCGAGGCCCCTTTCCAAAATGGCCGCCCCCTACCATGGCCGCCCCACAAGATGGCCGACACTTCCTCCCATGGCTCCCAGTAGCCAGGCCCACCTTCCTCCCTATGGTCTAACCCTAACCCAGTGCAGCCGCCCCCAGCCCGCACCACCCCGGTGGGGAGCAGAGAGGCAGAGACAAGTCCCCGAGGCGCCATGCTTTATTCTCAGGGGTGGAGAAGAAAAGGAAGGGAGCTCGGGGAACAGGGCTGCCGAGGGAAAGAGGGGAAGGGAGAGTGTTGGCGGGCAGGGGGCCCAGCAGGGCCAGGCTGGGCGGCACTAGCAGGAGGTGAAGGTTTTCCAGAAGAAGTTTTTGCAGGGGGCCTTGCGGTCCCGCTGCGATAGCTGGACCAGCCGCCCCAGCACCGCCCGCTCCTCCTCCAGCTTGTTGTCCTCCTCCATGTCCGGGGAGGCCACCTCACGCCCCATGTCCACGCTGTCCAGCAGGCCCGCCAGCATCTTCAGGATGGCATCTTTCCGCACTGGGCTCTGTTCCTGTGGTAGAGAGCAGGGGAAAGTGATGGACAGAGGGTGCAAACGTGCCCCATGGGTCTCCTCTTATTTCCCCTTCTCCGGTCCCCTGTCCAGCTCAGCTGGCTGGCCGAGGAGAGGCACACGTGCCATGTTACAACTGGAAAAGAGCTGCTAACAAATTGGCATGAATTGGCTGCAAAGTCCCTGGATGCCTGCACTAATTAAATTTCAGTGAATTCAAAGCCGCCTTCCCTCCTCGTAACTGCTCTGACTGCTCAGCATCCGCTGTGGGGAGGTCGGGGAAGAGGCACAGAGCCCTGAACACGAATAAACTGAGAGCACTGGGGGCTGCAGCCCACTGTAAAATGTTGAGAATGAAACGTAGCAAAGGAGAGGTCTGGGTTGGTGGGGAGAGAGACACTCGAAGTATCTGGAGGAAAATATTTAATCAGTGGAAGCAGGCAGCTTGTATTTCAAGAACAAGAACCCGCAGTTCAATAGCCTGACCTTGGGGGGAGGCAGAATGACAGAGGAGTTGCTGAGCTCCATCCCGTAGCCTGTGGGTTGGGGCTTGAGGGATTTCTGTCAGTAACAAGCTGTGAGTTATCTTGTTTCCCTCAACTTTACATCCAGCGGATCTGAGGAATCGCCTCTCGCCGGAGCATTCCTGGGCTCTGTGACTCATTAGCAGCGACAGCTGGTGCTGGACGAGCTGGGGTAGATGGTTTGACAGGAGCAGATCCCCTTTCCCATGCGGATGGGGGATCCTGGAGGCACATTTCCATGTCATCTCTCACAAATGCCACGTTTGCTGCTGGGACTGCTGCATCTATCCCTGGCTCTGTCAGCACCAGCGTTCGCAAAGGAGCCCTTGGTGAGCAACTTGAGAGATGGATAAATCAAGGCAACAGTAATTATTTTGCATTTACATTACAGAATGGTTATGGCTATTCTTTAGTCACTTTCTTAGCTCTAATATCTAACCTTGCTTCCACGCAAGAGAAACTGAGGCATAAGAAAATTACATGCTTTGTTTGTAGCAGAAGAAAAGATAAAAGCCAGTTTGTGCTTGTCCTGATTCCTACTCCTGTGCTGCACATACAGGAATGTCTTGAGCCTTTAGGAGATGGACTGGGGAACCCACCTAAAAGTGTCTCCTGACTTATGTCTTCCTGCCAAGCTCCTTTCCTAGCTGGAGGTGCTATGTTTTGAAATAACCTGCTCTAAGCAGAGCCAGCAGCTTCAGTTTCAGGGGTGGGGAAGGCAAACCCCAGCCTGCTGTTAGGGGATATTCCTTACGCACCATCAGCTGTGGTTGTTAGTGAAACCAGACAGCTCTAATCCATTCCTAACATCCCTTCTGCTTGTAGCTATTCCTGAGCTGCAAGAGATCAAGACCCTTTGGCAGCAGCCAGAGGTCTTGGCATGGGTGGGTACCTTTGAGTAGCTGCTCAATTCCCTGTACTACAGCCCCCAGTGCATCAGATCTTTCTTTTGCATTGTTATGCATTTTATGGTTTATAAGTAAAATCCCAATATTCTTCACACTTAAAACATTTGTCTGAGTTACAGCAGTGGTGACCGTGGGGATCGGTTCATCAGTATCTAACAGTTTTTCAGTTTGCAGAAGGCTCTAAGGAGAATCATTTTATCTATTATAATTACATCGGTATTTTGTGAACAGCAGCGTGTAGAAGACTAAAAGTCATTACACTTGAATTCATTTCTACCAAAGCCTTATTTACCCATTTATTCCCTATGACCTGTTTCTTTCTCCCCCCAGCAAGTAGCATTTGCACCAGAAATACTTTGAAAGTACCGGATTGTTATTGTAAGATCTCACAGCTGAAAGTTGACCGGTATCCCCAGAAGGGTTAATCCCAGCCAGCTGCAGGAGCCTTGATCTCTGACAGCACACCAGCCCTACACCTCTCACTGGGTATGTTTTTCCTGCAGCCAGTTTGGTTGTTAATGGGATGCCAGCCCTCTCCTGAAGCCGTCAGACACTGATGGATGAGCTGGAGCCAAGGCTAAGGCAGAAAGAACGATGTGGATACGCACAAAGAAGTTAGTGCCTTGAAACCAACACTGGGATCCTTTGCTGGTCTGGGCAGCTCCAGAAGAAAAGCAGCATCCTCATGGACACAGCATGAAGTGGAGCAGCAGAGAGAGGGGTGGCCAAGGAGGAGCATCCCCAACCAGCAAGAAGCATGCAGGTGAGAAACTGGGGGGTGAGGGCAAGCAGAGCAGATTGTGAACCTTCTGATCAGGTTCTGCTGCTGCCTCCTACCCCCCTGGCCTCGTGGGGAAACAGTCCAGCAAAACAAAGTTATTACAGTGCTACAGCCATTATAATATTAGAGTTTTGCCGGTTGGTAGGATAATTATATTGCTATAATAAGTTCTGCCACTGCATTGAGCTGTGCTGGTTCAGAGTGTAATTATTCTAGCAGAACTATGTCAGTATAACTCCCCTTGTGAATACTACTCTGGAAAAAGCAATTTTATTCTGATATAATTACTTCATTTATTATTCCTCTGTTACTTTCCTACTGAACCCATCTTTTAAACATTTGTCCTTCCCGTGAGTCCTATTTAAAATATCATCTCCCTTGATCATTTTACCAATTATGTATCTTTTCTCTCCCTCCCTAGTACTCTGCTTTATTCTTGCATGCTGTACTCTTTCAGCTATATTATTTTCTCCTTTTCCCTCTCCTCTCCATTCTGTTCTTTTCAACCAGTTTTTGCTTAGCTCAGACTTCACTTCTGCATCTGCCTTGGTACCTTTCCTAAACAAACCTGCCTAGGAAGCTCTGCTTTAGCAGTGCCTGAAGCTGTAGTGCCTTGAAATATAGAGGGGTGAAAGAGTTGCTTGCACCAAGTAAAGCCCCCATTGCCCTTAGCAGCCCTCCCCTGGCTCCAGCCTGCTCCTGTGTGCTCCCAGCTCCTGCCCAGGGTGCCCTTTACTCACCCTAGTGCTCTGTAGTGCCAGTCTCTCCTCGCCGGGCAGCGCGGTGGCTCTCACGCTCCACACCAGCAGCAGGACAGACACCAGGCTGGCCACCAGCTGCATGATGTGCAGGCTCTGACTACTGTGCTGAGTGAGGAAGACTGGGAGAGGGAGCTCTGTCTGGGCTCTCTTCTGCCTCAGACAATGGCTGCAGCCCCTTTTATAGCCCTCCCCCTAGCCCAGTGGGTGACGCAAACAATTAAGTCTATATCAAAGGCAAATTAGACTTTGGAGAGGTTGTTAACACTTGGCTGCTTGAGTGGGATACTTCAGTGCCTCTGGGCTTTCCATGTGCCAGACCTGCAGAGGCTGAGGAAGCAAAGGTTTGGGACTCTCCAGCTGCTTCTTTACCCAGAGCCATTGTAGGCACTGTCTGTGCCTCTCCTGGTTTGCTGAATTCTGCTTTGGCCACATCACGTTGGATAGACCAGGCCACCAGCTTGCACAGACCTATGGCCAATGCTGGATGATTCAGAGGGAAGAGGTAAAACTTCTGGCCACCAGTACTTAGATATGGGCTTGGACCTTCAGCCTGTGTGACCAAACAGCTCCAGGCTCTAGGGGTATTTGGATCTGGATCCCTGCATCCAGTGATGCATCCAGTGTGGAATGCCAAGATGCCTGGCTTTCCCTTCACAGCAACAAGGGGACACAGGCTGCAGCTGTGCAGTGATATAACCTGGCTTGCAAATGCACACAAGACTACCTGGAAGCCAGCTGGAGCTTTACTGGTTTTTGTTCTTAGCATTGTTTCAATATATCTTGAACCCAGCCCAGAAGTAGAGGCCAACACAGAGAATCCCAACATGGAGATGCTGGGTTCTAATGTATTAAAGGGAAAACAAAGTCCTGAAAGGCTGGTCAGAGCTGCAGAAAAAGGCTCATGATGTGGCAGCACTGCCTGAGGGCTGCTAGGAGTCAGTTCTACCCTTTCTGGTCTCTGCTTAGTTGCTAATAATTCTCCTCCCTTTGCCCAAAGTGCTGTCCTACCAGGGGATGGGTTTGTGGGCCAGCAGAAGGTGTGTGTGACAGCACTGCTGTCTGCTTTGCATCATCCCCACCCTGCAGGGATGGCACCCACCTCCCATGCCTGGGAGAAGCAGAGACAGAGCTCAGACTCCATGCACCACCAGCCCTTTCTCCAGCAGCACTCGCCTCAGGGCAAGTCCTCTTCTGACCCCAACAACTGACAGACAAAAGGTAAATTGTTATCCTAATTTAGCACACAAAAACCCCTCACCAGGAGGTGACTTGGCCAAGGGGATGCTGTGGCACAACTAAGAACAGAAGGCAGAAAAACCTGTTCCCCCCTTTTCCTGCTTACCAGCATTCCAGTTCCTGGAAACAGCACCATGAAGCTCCTAATGCCACTTAGAGCACCCTGGATGCTCTTGAGGGAAGAGATGCCATCACTCCCATGCCTGTTTGAAAAGAAATGCTGAATTCTCTCACGGGAAGATAGAAAGAAAAAAATCCTCTGAGTCATAGAGACTTGTGGGGAAAGACGATAATCCAGCAATTTCTAGAAATGAGTTTTCCTTAGAAAACTTTGTAACCTCATTGTTTCTCACCCCCCGTTGTAGCTTCCCTGGGCCAGTTTCAGATGGAACATTATCTGCTTCCTTTCCAACTGATCTTGCTACATTATCAGAATTGCTGTTAGCCCCTGGTAATGGATTCTGTCAAACACTTCCCAGCCAGCCCGGGCTTAGGCAGGGGGTGCTGAAGTCCCAGGCTCCAGCAGCAGACAAATCACAGGGTGCCAAATGACCCACAGCAGGTTTGCTCCAGGAGAGGTAAAAGTGGGAGAAGAGCAAATGCAGAAAGCACACTTGGCTGCTCAAGAGGAACACAGGGCAGGTACCTGGGAGGGTGAGATGTGCCTGGGCTGACAGGTGAGTCCTGTGCTGGTGGTTATGAGGCAGGACTGAACCTCGNCATAGAGACTTGTGGGGAAAGATGATAATCCAGCAATTTCTAGAAATGAGTTTTCCTTAGAAAACTTTGTAACCTCATTGTTTCTCACCCCCGTTGTAGCTTCCCTGGGCCAGTTTCAGATGGAACATTATCTGCTTCCTTTCCAACTGATCTTGCTACATTATCAGAATTGCTGTTAGCCCCTGGTAATGGATTCTGTCAAACACTTCCCAGCCAGCCCGGGCTTAGGCAGGGGGTGCTGAAGTCCCAGGCTCCAGCAGCAGACAAATCACAGGGTGCCAAATGACCCACAGCAGGTTTGCTCCAGGAGAGGTAAAAGTGGGAGAAGAGCAAATGCAGAAAGCACACTTGGCTGCTCAAGAGGAACACAGGGCAGGTACCTGGGAGGGTGAGATGTGCCTGGGCTGACAGGTGAGTCCTGTGCTGGTGGTTATGAGGCAGGACTGAACCTCGTGGGCTGACAGCAGCAGCAGTGCAGCCAGGTCTCCATGCTGGGGGCCATCTGGCCCAACCAAAGTGCTTCTTCTAATAAATATGGGTTTGTTTGAGCTTTGCCTTCTGAACAGGCTGTTTTCTAGAATGCTTCACTGAGCAAATGGGGTCACAAGGATGACAATGCTCTCCTACCAAAAAAGGGATGTGCTGAGCCAGAGATCAGCTCCTGGGGAGGCCCATGGGGATGTAAACGGTGACCAGGCTACCATCAATCTGTCCTGGGATTAAAGGGCAGCAATAAAAGAATTGCTACCTCTTGAGGGGGTTTGGAGAGAGCTTCAGCACCAAACCTCTGCTGACAAGCACAGCCCAGCCCAAACCTGCACTTGTGGCCCAGCTGAGAGGGAGGGGAACAAGGACCCATCCAAGCACTTACACTCTAGTGCCCACACTAGGGCTGCATCTAATTCCAAACAAGTTCCTTCCAGGCCCCAATATCAGATGTTTCTTTTCCAGATTCCTTCATCTCCTCTAGTGCCCTCCCCTCTCCTCACATTCCCTCTGCTACTTCCCCTACATTAGTCTGTCCTCTTCAAGCTCTGGCCCCTTTGCAGAGACCCTCCTGGTTCTGCCACCACCATCTCCCCATCATAGGCAACAGCATCATCTCCTTTTCCAAAGGAAACAAAAGCTCTGAAGTGATAAAATTTGCTCTTTTTATTCCACATACAGCACCAGGATTATTCTTCATTCCTATTGTTCCCTATTCCCTGTTGCATCGACTGTTTGACCTTTAAGGTCCCAGTTATTTTTGTTGCCAACCCTGCAATGCTTATCACTCTCTACAGGAAAGGTTAAAGGTCTTCCCTTGGAGGAATAAACATTTCTGACAATTCTTTCCTTGATTTCCTCTTACCACTTTCTATTATCTGACTTACCCCTTTAGAAGTCTTCTTCCTTGATGCTCTCTTCTGCCTGGGGTTGCACGAGGTCTGTGTGGGTTCCCACCACTTGACAGTGAGGGTAGGTCTCAATCACATGCTTGTGAACACATCCAGGGGAGCCTGTAAGGGTGGGGATGCTCCAGGAAGAAGTTCAGCACTCAGTGAATTTGAAAGGGCCTGGCTGTCCAAGGGCTTTGGCTGAGTGTGGTTCCAGCAGAGATGCAGAGTGGGTCCAGAAGTACAGCAGAATGTGCTCACACAGTCACATAAGATAACCCCCATCTTTTTGTGGGTAAAGGGGCACAAGCAACATGGCAAGGGAGAGGTTTCCTCTTTGGAGAATCACAGAATGTCAGGGGNTAATGAGGTCACCCCTCAGTCTCCTCTTCTCCAAGCTCAAGAGCCCCAGCTCCCTCAGCCTTTCCTCAGCAGGGAGATGTTCCACTCCCTCCATCATCTCTGTGGCTCTGTGCTGGACTCTCTCCAGCAGTTCCGTGTCCTTCTTGAGCTGAGGGGCCCAGAACTGGACACAATATTCCAGCTGTGGTCTCCCCAGGGCAGAGTAGAGGGGGAGAACCTCTCTCAACCTACTAACCACACCCCTTCTGATCCACCCCTGGAAAAAGCAAGAGGTCCCTGACCTCATTGTGTCTGGACAGCAGCCAAGACTGGGCATTGCTAGAATACAAAACCCAAGACACCAGATGCCACATTAAGGTAATTTCTCAGTGACTTTCCTCTGTGGGTATCTGCCATCTTCTGCCCATGTGCTGCCTGCTCTGGGTTCAGATCTCCATGTCTTGAAGCATGTGGCAGAACTGAACGGGGCTTCTGGTCCCCAGAGGTGAGGCACTCAGCTGCAGCTGAAGGAAGGGCTCAAATGCTTCTGCTCTCCTGTCCCTGGAACCCCTTCTCTCTCTGCCCTCCAGAGCCCCCAGTGGCAAAGGCCACTGCAATAAATACAGCCCTACTCAGCTGACAGGTTAGTGCCTGCCTGGAAGGGGAAACCAATTTGTTCCTGGGCCTGAACCCACAGCCAGGCTCTCAGCATTCCCTCCCTGTGCTCCCCAGGGAGCCCTGAGCAGCAGGCAGGTGGCTCTCCCAGCCCAGCACTCATCCAACAAACCCAAGAAGAGCCTGGGAGCGTGGGCTGGAGCCTCCTGCTCCTGCTCATCCCAGCCAAGAGCTGCAGAGCAGGTGCAGGGGGGAGGAGGAGGAGGAGAGGACCACAGGGATGCTGCTGCCACAGCACACAGGGCTACGAGCCCCTTGCAGCTCTCTGGGGAGGAGGAGCCTTCTCTGTCCACCCCAAAGGGCCTGCAGGAGGAGGGAGGGAGGGTGAACACAACTCTTCAGTGGTATTGCCAAAGCCTTTTGTTATTTCCAAATGCAAAGTTAAACATTTCAGTTATTCCACCAAAAATAACTACTTGCTATTAAAACAATTCTCTTTCAAAATCTCTCTCTTTTCCACTGGAAATGTTTTGCCCAGCTCCAAATAGGAGACATTTCTGGTGAGCAGAGACTCAGGTGAAAAGTAAAATCACTGATCAGACTTGGTTTGGTTCTAACTCAAACCAGGACACTGTGAAACAGGCTGAGGATGCTTGGGGTCACCACCTGACAGACCAACCGACCTCTGCTGCACCACACTCACCCCCTTGGTGGCAAGATTGGCTGGACAAGACTTGGACAGGAATGTTTCTTTGCCATGTGGATCTCCCAAGGGATTGCACATACAATAGTGGGAATTCAGAAAGAGCTCACCAGGGATGTTAAGAGGCAAGGCTGCCAGCACCTCAGAAGGGACCACTTGCCTGGGAGAGCTTTACACAGGAATTCAGTGCTCCAGATAGCCTGGTTACTCCTGTCCTACAGCTGAAGGGGGAGGAAACACAGGTAGGGTCATCATTTTGCCCTTATCCCTGGCACACAGAATTAACTTTGTTAAGCAAACTCCTTCCTGGAGATCCCCGGGATGCTGCAGCAAGGAGAGGGCAGCCCCCTCATGCATTGGTGGGTCCTCACCACCACCCCCACCACTTCAAACCCCACTAACTATGGAGCCACCACTGAGATCCCTAAACATTCAGAATAACCCTCCCTGCCTGGATCTGCTTCACACATCACTGTGCTGTAATTGAGAGTCCCTGCCTCTCATTCCCCAGCTTTTGCATACTTTACAAGCACTTAACTCCATCCCATATACATGACCAGGAAGGTGTGTTAAGACTTCTCAGTATTTAACTTGGTTAACTTCCTCATCTTACTTTTTAAACATTTTCTCTGCCTCTTTTGCTAGGCCTGAGCTGCTGCTTCACACTTTCCCCTCTCTTCCCCCACCACTTCAGCAAAGGAACTTTCCCTGAACTTGGTGGCACTTGTTATAACTTTTTTAACTGTTTGCTTACTGAGGCTGCTGCTCTGATGAGAGATGGATTTCATTCTTACTTCAGCAGCCTCTCCCTCCAGCCAAACTCCATCAATAATTCAGCCAGGCCTTGACAGCATTAGCTCTGCATGAATACGACACTCCAACCAATTAACTGGCTGCAAGGGCTCAAGAGCTAGAGGCTCTTCATGTTTTTAGGCTGAACTCCTAAAAACTGAGTTAGTTCAAGGAGTAACACCCAGAGCAGGGAGTCAGGCACAGCTCAGGAGGTGCCAAGAGGTTTAAGCAATTGCTGTGCTCAAGCCCATCAGGCTGTTCCCTCTCTTGTCTCCACCTGCTCTGCACATTACCTGGGACAAAGCCCATCCCTGCTCCTGTGCTCCTGGCTCAGGGAGATGCTGGAACACGACTGCAGCATGTCGAGACACACAGCATCTTTGTGGAGCTTTGCTTGACTAGCCTTGGGCAAAAGCCACCTAAAACTCATAAAGTTACTCAAGTCTTTTAGTTGCCCACCTGGAGACACTGCAGATGCTTCCCAGTGTCTGGTGCTCAGCTCTGTGTGAGGCCCCATCAGTGTTCTCCTGCTGGGCTCTACCCAAACCACCAGCCTCTTTTCCTTCCCCAGTGTCCTTGCCCCATCTGCAGCCACGCTACCATGCCAGACACCATTCTAGCAGCTTGAAGTGGCATGTAGACCTTGTGGCAGCTCCAGCACAGGGTGACCAAGTCATCAACTGAGCTTAACTCCTGCTGCATTGTTAACAAGTGCTTGATCCAGGCTCTGATCTCTGCCTTTCAGCTACTGCAAGGCACTGAAGCATCTGGAACTCCTGTGAAGGACAGGAATTGGGGTTTGGAGCAACTCAGAAACTAAATATAGGACTCTGTGGACAGAGTATGTGTGGCTTAGATGGCAAAGAGCCTTGTCTGCCTGCTCTCATCACTGGCCACTCACTGAACTTACAAATCTGGAGAGAGCTCAGAGGAACAGAAGGAATAATTAGTGTGGAGGCTCCTAACAGGCCTGAGGAAGCTCCTTCCCTCCCGGGCACTGTTGTACTCACCAAGGGTGGGTGGAAGGCTTGAACTTGTTACTAGTTGGCAGCTGCTCTAAGGCCTTCCTGGACTACAAGTCCTGGTCTTGATTCCCATTCCAAGGGAGGGAAAGTGCCAGAGGTAGTTTTCTGTCAAGGATGAAGGGCTGAATGGGGCTCAGGTCCCACAGCAATTTAAGCAGGAGTAGCTAGAACCAGCCTCCATTCCTGGGCTGCTCTTCAGAGTGAAAATACAAGAGCTGAGCAATGAAAATGCCTCAATAGCCCAAACTAATCAGTAGCTGTGGGAGAAAGGAGACAGCTACCAGACCATTAAGAGACAAAATGGGTGTAATCTTCTCAGCACAAGATACAAAGGAGATCCAGCCTCAGCTCTGCCATGCTGTGCAAAGCCTCACAACCAGAGAAGCTACAGGGAGAAAGGGGTACTGGGAAAGAAGTGGTTAAGGCTCATTAGGAAGGGGAGAAAGTAGGAGGGTTGGCACTGAGGCCACAGCAGTCCCTTGCTGGAGGCTCCAAGTGGCTGCACCACCTACGCTGTTTGTAGGGTCACAATTACCACACAGCTCAACCCCAACCTTTGCCAAAATCTGCTCCTTCTAGTTTTCTCTCATCAAGCCAAAAAGCCTCCCTCAGGTTTTTGTCTTTTCCTGATGCCACCTAGTGACTGTTCCCAGCCTGTTCAGCCTGAGCTCAGGACTTGGGTCAGGCCCTCAGAGCCACTAAAGCCACCACAACTTCTGCAGAGGAAAGGATGGTGGAACTGAGAGGGACCAGTGACTGACAGGAATGACATGACCCCAGCAGGTAGATGGGCAGGCAGAAAACAGCTTGGGGAGAGGTACCAGAGGCAGCATTTGGACTAGAGAACAGCCTGGAGAAGGTACCAACCTCTGCAGCACAGAGGCTGACAGAAGCTGGAGCTATTTATGAGTCAGGTTACAAGGTTACAATACAAAGCAAGCAACAGGATCACTCTTCAGAGCTTATTTTTGATGGTAACTTGTCCTCCCTAGAGACAAGGGAGAGAGGATGTCAGACCAACAGCAGAGAGCCCCTGGATGTCTCCTGACAAGCACAGCCTCTCTGATCCCACCCCACACCCCCCCAAAGCAGCACACCGACCCCCACTGATGGCACCTTCACCAGAGCCCAGTGTTTAACTGATGGCAGAGGCTGTGCTGGGAGGACACCCTGCCCAGCACTGGCACCGAGTCTCTCAGCAGAAGGGAAGAAGTGGAGGCAGATCCATCTCACACCAGAGGACAGGGGAAAACAACTGGGGGCAGCATCAGAAATAATGATGCCTCCTAAGGACTAGCAGATACCCAGGCCTGAGGCACCTCAGCACGACTGAGATGAGAGATTTGTCAGCACAACTGACTCCCCGACATCAGCACTGAACAGCAGGCAAGGATCTAAGGTTTGGTTTTTTTAGATATATATATTTATATTTATATATATAAAGCGCCTATCACCACATTGATAAACATTCTTTGGAACTGCTCTGAGGGCAGAGGTAAGGACAGAGCTCAGCCTGTCGGTACCTCAGCACTTCTGCTTTCCAACCAATTTAAAAATCAAATCAAATAAAATAAAATAAAAAAGCCACAAGACTTTGCTGCCAGCCTGCCTGGCTGGTGTTTAATACTGCTACTCCATCAGGGTTGGAGGGAGACCTATTGTGAATGGCAACAGCTTGCACTGTGGCTTCTCCACCTGTGCTCAGGACGGTGCAGGTGTTGCAGGGGGACAGGAAGGCTCAGACCCGTTACCAGTCAAACCAGTCAAAACGTCTCGGCAGCCGGGAGCTCCCAGTGGGAGGGAGCGAGCTCAGGGCACACCGAGCTCGCCCTGCTTAAGGCTGAGGCAGTGACCCCTCTGGACTCCTCCCAGCGTTCAGAAGAGCACAGAAACAAGTGTCAGTTATAAATACATCCCGTCAGTTGCAGGGGGTGGGAGGGGAGGATGTCGAGTGGGTGCAGGGAGGAGAGGAAGGAAAAAGACATCTTACGTTTCCAGCCCTGGAAAGAACAGTTTTGACCTCACGCAACAAGTCACTGGATCTTTTCAACAGCCTTATCTGGCTTATGCCCCATCACCTTTAACCCATCATCAAAGGGAGTGTTGGCTGGCAAAGGGTTAAACAATCCCACACAGTGGAGAGCAAATCTGCAGCCTGCTGGGAAGGTCCCAACCACATCACTGACGATCTCAGGGTCCAACTTGAAGGAAAGAAGCAGCTTCTCAGTCTCACACATCGCTCAGGGCCTGGAGACAGCCAAAGACAGAAAGTGTCAGGATGGACCTGCTGCAGCTCTGCCAGGCTCTGAAACACAACCACAGCATTTGCCTCCAGCCCCAGCACACTCTAAGGAGGTTTTATCTGGAACCTGCAGTTGGAGACAATGATGCAGCAATACAGACAACCCTTCAAGAAGACAGACTGAACCACACTGGGGCATCCTTCCTCTACCCTCTGGTTTGTGCTAGAAACCACAACCACGTTTTATCTAAGACTTTTGGAGCTTTCCAAAGGGAAACACCAGTTTTACAGGCTTTTGGTAGGTGAAGTAGGAACCATCTGCCATCAAGACATGGGACACCAACCCAAAGAAGAGCTCCAAACTGAACTCCACTCTTCCCAGACTGACTCATGCCCTGCTACGTCATACAAAGTGCTGTCCTGCTCTGACTTGCTCATCAAAGCCTGGAGGGCTGCAGGAAATCCTCACTCCTGCTCCTGCACACTCCCAACTCCTGCTGAAGGAAAAGTCACACCTCGTCCTGGATGGGGGAAGAGCAGCCCAGGGGTGCTTACCTTCCGTGCAAACTCTGGCAGGATGAAAGCTGCTCGGTGAATGTCAGAGTTGTAGTATTTCAGACTCCTCTCCTCTACTTGCTGCTGTGAGAGCTGCTGCACAGGCTCCCGGAAATTTGTGTTCTGCAGGAAAAAAGAGCAGCCAGGTAGTTCTATAGCCTTTGGGTAACGAGTGGAAGGCTGTGACAGGCATCCCGAGCCATGGCAGGGAACCAAGGGGACTCACAGGAACACAGATGACTTTCTGTTCTAGCATGAGGTCAAAGTTGTGCAGAGCTCCGGCCCCAAGGCTGCAGTTTGCACTCCAGCCCTCTTGTGACTGGCCCTCATTCAGATGTCAGCGCATGAGGTCAGGCCTGTGAGCCAGGGGCCAGATGAGGCTCAGATCCTGCTCCAGTGAGGCTGTCACTCCTCAGAGCAGAGCCCACATCTGCTGTCAGTGCCCCAGAGAAGTCTCACACAGCAGCAGAAGTCTCTCGAAGCCAAGGTAGCAGTTGTGTCACAGGCTATCATGCAGTGGGTTGGGAAGGGGACAGACCTCAGTGGTCTGACACTGAGCTCCAGCCCACAGCCTAACACTGCCTCTCACTTGGAGGCTTCTGCACCAGCAGATGGCCAGGCACAAGCAAGCAAGTGTCCTCTTTATACCAGCCAGCATCAAGAGGCCAGGCTGGATGGGGCTGTGAGCAACCTCATCTAGTGCGAGGTGTCCCTGCACAGGGCAGGGGGGTTGGAACTGGATGATCTTTAAGGTCCCTTCCAACCCTGACGATTCTATGAAGAAGCCAAAGCCTTAACAGGCTCTGGAAACTGGTAGTGGCTTCCTCCCTTCCAAGTTTGTTGTACTAGAGAGAAAACCACATCCTTTTCTAAGGTAACTGGTTACACTCCTGGTCAGTTCAGCACTGAGCAAGCTGCACTGCAGCTCTGGGGCCCAGCTTGAGTCTAGAGGCCCCCCCAGCTGGGAGAGCTCAGCAGCACAGCTCAGGGTCTGCCATGGAGTAGAAAAGGGCACTTGAGGTGCCTGGAGCTCACCGGGTTCTTGCTGCAGAGCATGAAGCCGATCTGCCCGCTGGGGTACGTGGGGATGGTGCAATAGGCGTATTCCACCACGGGGAACAGGGACTTGCAGAACTGACGCATCTCCTTAATGAGATCCAGGTGCAGCCACTGGCACTCACCTACGGGGAGAAGGGAAGAGGAGATGTAAGGTGAGAGCTGCCCCTCTGCTCTGTGCCAGCTCAGCAGTGGCTCCAAGTCCCAACCTGCTCAACTCCGCACAGCTCTCAAGATAAGACCCTTATGGCAGTTTTACAAAGTGCAGTCCAGCAGTTAACGAGCTGACGTGCACAGATCATAAACCACTCCTGGAGCTGGGCTGGGATCACTCCCTGCATCACGTCTCCCCTTTGTGCCTCGTGCTTTGCATGCAGTGATTGGCATCAGCCTCTGCCCAGAGACAGCAGCCTCACCTTGGCAGCAGAGGATCCCGTCTTCTCGCAGGGCTGTCTTCATCAGCTGGTAGTAAGACTCTTTGAATAAGCTTTCTGCAGGACCTGGGAGAAAAGTGGGATGTCTAAGAGAGAGACTAAGACAGTGGGATTCTGAGTTTTCCAAGTGCCCAGGCTGGACAGGGACTGCACTGGAAAAGAGACCTTTTAAAATGGCTTTTCAGTGACCACAAGTGTTGGAGGTAATCTGGAAGGAAAAGGTTTTGACTCCGGGTGAACTCCAGCCTGCACCTAGCAAAGGCACCAGGATCAACTCTCTGCCAGAAGCAAAAGCTGCTGGAGTTGAATTCTGAGGAGAGAAATGTGACAGCTGGCTTGAAGCCTTGCTAATACAATCTTCTGGTCTTCATCCTCCCCTTTCTCTACCCAAAGAACCAAGTCAGTGACAGTCTTTTCATCTGAAAGGAGCCTGGGCAGGCTGACATTGCTTCCAAGAGGTAGGCAGAGGAGGAAAGGAGGAGGAGTGTGCAAAGCTGTGCCCTTTTACAGCCAGAATTCTTACCCATGGGGTCAGACGAGTCTGTGATAATCACATCAAAGGCTTCTTGATTTTGTTTCATGAATTCAAATCCATCTCCCACATGCAGGGTCAGCTTAGCACTGGAATATCCCACTGCCATCCCAGGGAGGTACTTCTTAGACACCTGGATCACATCCTGCAACACAGAGAGGGGCTCAGCAGGGGCTACAAGGAGCTGACCTTGTAGCTGACCTCCTCTACAAGGAGCTGCTGCTGAGGCTCCCGTGCAGCTGCAGGAGAGCTCAGTGACTCATTTCCTTTCCTGCCTTCAGCACAAGCCTGACTCGCTACCAGATCCTCCAGAGCTGTCAGCAGCTGCAGCCACCCAGCCACACTCAGCCCTTTCCTACAGCCCCAGGGTTCAGTGACACTCTTGGCGTGTCCCTGCCAAACTCAACCAGAACTTGGAGCTTCAAAAGCTCCCTAAGGAACTAAGGGAATAGGATGGCAGATCTACCTGCTCTGTGCTCCTTTTCCCTGCAGACATCACTTGCAGGGGTGATCTCACCTAAAAACTTGTTCTTCTTTAGTAAAACCAAGCCAGCAGGTGTCTGGATGCAAGGTGAGAAACATCTCCCCACCTCTGCTGCAGTCATTACATCAATCCCTCCCGAGATACAGTTTTCTCTCTAAAATGTTAGAGAGTCACTGCTCTGGGCCCAGCAACTGTGCTGAGCACTACCAGCTTCTCACAGCTGGCAGAGACAAAAAACCCACTGATGTCAGGCAGTGCTTGTTCAGAACCAGGCACATATGCCTGCCTAGCACAGAGCCAGAGGACACAGTCTCTGCAGCAGCACCTCCCACTCCTAACACAGCTCTGAGGAAACAGCAAAACTTTCTGAGAAAGTAAAATATCAGAGAGGAGGAAAACCAGCCTATCTGCCACGGAAACAAATACTCCCCACTTGTTTCCTGCTTCCAGTCCCAGGAGACTGCTTAACAGAGTGTCCATCCTCCTGTGGCAGGAGCAAAGCTCTGGGCTGTGTCAGGGCAGAGGGAAAAGCTCTTCACAGAGCCAGAGCTCTCCTTCTCCAGAGCCCCACGCTTGGCCCACGCTGGCCTGGAAGGGCCTCCACGGTACGTGTGTGCAAGAAATCCCCTGGAAGAAGCAGCAGCCAGCTGCCACGTCGATGGCTCGGAAAGCAAAGAGGTGGCGCTGTCAGTGTCACGGCAGCAGGACCAGGCCAGTGCTCCCGCTGCTGACAAGGGAGAGCAGGTGAAGCAGCAGCACCCGGGGATGCTGTGCAAGGGAGGCAGCTTTTTAGGGGGCACCCGCCCACCCGGCCCGACCCCCGGGGCACCTCGGGAGCCCAACGCACCTCATCGATTTCGCACTGCACCACGGACTCCACCGCCGGGTGTTTCACCACCTCCCGCAGCACTCCCCCATCACCGCCGCCGATGATCAGCACCTGGGAGAGGAGAGGGCACAAACCGGCCGTCAGCAGGGCCCGCGCACCGGGGGGGCTTCCACGGCACGGCCTAAAGAGAACGGCTTAAACCCCAGCGGCCTCCGGGCTGGGCCAGCCCCGGCGATGTGCCCCGGGGCCCTAGCGGGCTGCCGGACCCGCTCTGTCAAGCGTGGGTGCCCCAGAACCGCTGGCCCCCAGCAGCCCCCGGCCGTGGCAGCGCTGGAGGGGCCGGTGGGGAGGCCCCGGAGGGACAGGCCCCGACTGAGGGGAGAACCCCGCAGAGGGGACCGGGGGCGAACTCACCTTGCGGGGGTCGGGGTGGCTGCAGAGGGGCAGGTTGGCGATCATCTCCTGGTAGGAGAACTCGTCCCGCTCCGTGCACTGGATCACCCCGTCCAGGACCAGGACGTTGCCGTAGGTGGTGCTGGGCAGAGCGGGGGGAAGCGGCGTTGGAGCCGGCCCGCACCCCGGGGCCGCGCTCCCTCGCCCCTCCCCAGCGCCGCCAGGCCCCACCGCATGGTGCTGGGCGCCAGCTTCCCCNGCGCCCGCAGCGGAGCCGCTCCCGCCCCGGCGGGGAAAGGGCGAGTCCGGGGGTCCCCAGCACCGGGACCCCCAGCCCTGCAAAGGCGGAGCCCCGGGGGAGGGGATGGAATAGCGATGCGCTGCCGCGGGGCTCGGCTCCGCCGCCTGCGGAAACGCCAGGGACCAACCGTCCGGGAAAAAGGCCGGTGGGGAGAGGGGGGATGTAAAAGCTGATTCCGCTCAAACCTCCGGGGCCCCGGCGTGTGCTCGGCACTTGGGGATCAATTCGCCCAGGGTCGACCAAAAGGAGATCTACAACCAGGTCACGCACAGAGTGTCCTCAACAAGGCAGCAGAGCAGGCTCAGGGGAGGGGACTCTGGTGCCCGGGGAGCACAGCACACGTGGAGCTGCTGGTCACTGCCACACAGACAGTTCATAACCTACGGCCATGAGCTGCAACTCCAAGGGAATGCAGAAAAACACTAAAATGAAGCTCATCCTCAAGCTGTCACCTTCATTGGAATTTTAAGTAGAGGAGTTAAGCTGCAGAAATTTTAGTATCTGCAGCCAGTGGAGGTTTTTAAGACTACTTCAAGTTACAGAAATATCAGAAGGGGCAAAGCTGACAAAGGGGAGTTGGCAGCCCCTGCACTCAGAGACAATCACTATTGAACTGCCTCTCTTCAAAAACATTCTCCAACAATCAGCCAAGCAAGAACATTTTAAGAGAAAGGGACTATCTACCCTTACGCTGCTCCTCAGTCAGCACTGGTCATACCTAAGGAGGAAATCCCTCCTCTGTTCCTTTCAGTCCCTGCTCTCCAGAAATGGAAAAAGATTGAAAACAAACCAACCAACCCCACAGACCTCCTCAGGGTCTTTGGGAAGTCAAGTCCTCGGGTTAGGACAGAGGGAAGTTTTCAGTCCCTGCAGCCAGCCCAACAGCCAGAGAAGTGAATTCTGCCATCACCAGAACAGGCAAGCAAAGAATGGAAAATCCTTAGTCAGAACCCACAAAGACAAGGCCCCTGGGAAAGGGAGCAGGATCTGCTGGTCAGTGCAGTGACCAGTAACCCAGGGAGCTGCTCTGCCACTGATTTAGTGGGGCTCAAGCCAAGTCACATCATCCCTACCCTCTGGTCCTCCTGCCTGTTCAACTGGAAGGTTGCTCACCAGTTCCACAGCAGCACTGCCAGCAGTCAGAATAAGCTCTGCCATCCATCCATCCATCCATCCATCCATCCCATCCCACCCAGGGCTGATACTCTTTCTACAAAGACTTCAGGCTTTATGGTGAAACCACTGGTCTCTGATCCAAAAAGTACCCTAATTATTTTTTTTTCTTTAAAATATATTAAAATAAAATCTTTGCTTAAAAATATGCAAACCCTGCCAGGTAAACACCCTCATTTTTCATGTTACCTTGTAAGAAGAGCTGTGCAGGTCAATCTGTGAGCAAGGTCTGGTCTGTGGGCCACAGTCTGGCCTTATTTCCTCCTCTGGACTCCTGGGTTTGAGTCCCATCTACTGAACCTCTCTATTAGTTTTGTGCTGGCTTTAAAGATGCCAAGAGGTTCCTCTCACACTTCACTGCCATGCTGGCTCTGGACTTGAAGCAGCTCCAACAAGTTTAGCTAGGATACAGGATAAACTTTCAAAATTAGAAACAAAACATTGTCAATATAATTAGGAAAAAACCCCACATGAGTCTAATAAAAGGGACATCAATTAAGATGTTTCTCCTTTTGGAAAAAAAAGGATTTTAATGTGTTTAAAAAAAACTTTTCTGTACAAAAACTGCTCAACAACCAGTATTTGCCTTCCTATGGTGACAGTCCTTCTATTGCTTCCTTCAGCAGCTCCCCCAGGTCCTGTTCCTGGGACTATCTCTTTGGCCAGTGGTGCCTCGAACCCCTGCAAGAGACAATAACAGAGAGACTTCAACTCTTGCTCTAAATTCACCCAAGACTGAAGCCCTACAAGAGGTTACAACCATTCTACTGAGCAAGGGCCATGGTGCAGACAGAACCTTCCTCCTTCCAACACTGCCCTTAAGTAGTGTTGCTTTTTAATGACTAAATAATACAGGAGGATCAAGCCTTGCAAACTACACATTAAGAACCTATTCAGAACAAGACTCTTCATATTTGCTGTACTGATATTTATCTTCCTCCCCAGCAGGCAAATGTTCTCCCCATCTCCACCTAGCTTTGTGGCCAAAGAAAGCAACTCCCACACCTATTAACACAAACTTTTACCTCAGCATTTCAACCTTTCCACCCAGAATTGTCTTTTGATTGCATTAATCCTGACTAGGCTTTTTTTTTTTCCCCCCTTTAAACTGATGTCAAGCTGTGATGCAACCTCTTCCTATTACACATGTGCTTAAGCTCCCTCACACTTGAGGACAATAACTTCACTTTGCCCATAGCCCCGGGGCACGGGCCTGAAATCACTTCAGCAGAGCAGGGAGGGCAGACAACACACCTCTCAGCTTTCCCTGCCAGGTAGGACATGCTTCGGTTTCCAGACTGTTGAAGTTTGTTTGCTCCAGCTCCAGCAAATTTCTGCAGAGAGGAAAAAAAAACCAAACTACAACCCACCACCAGCACAGTGAGGTGCTGCCAAGTACAGTATATTCCAAGAGATTCATGTGCTGCCAGGTCTCTCTGACTTCAAGGAACACTTGAGCTGTGTTTTAGGACTTCTTACTGAGTGAGTGGGGCTCTACTGCTCTGACCTTCACCTGGGAGGCACAACACCCCCCTGGTGACAGATCTTACCCATCTAGGCAAAAAGATCTCTATAGAGAGTCCCAAATTCAACAACTGGTTTCTTTTTTTCCTCTTGAAATAAGTTTCAACTGACACAGCAAAGGAAACTGTTTCCTACACTATCGGGAATAAATTTGTTCAGCTTCGAAAACAGGATTTTTAATGAGTATCTATGATGCTCCTTGGTAGTATTTACCCTCCAGTTAACACACAGGGAGCAGCACACACAGGAAAGAGGCTGAAACACAAGAAATGAGCTTCAGAACTTCAAAGAGCTCACACAGGGCACACTGTTACTTCATGCCAGAGATAAATTAAGTAAAAATTCTCTGAGCTGAGACTGTTTTCCTCATGACAGCACCTGGTGGAGAGTGTGAGCCTGGAATAACTACACTGACTTTGAGATTTTTGAGTGTGCCTTGAACTTGGTACTGGGAATTGGTGGTGCTGTGCTGTGGTCCAAGTGTTGTGTCTCTGCTGTACAGAGGAGTAGATGTGAACAATTATTAAAAGATGGGAAATGAGCCTGAGGGGCCCCAGGAAAGCTCCTCCTGAATGGGAAGAGGCTGTCATGCCAAGTATGAGCTTGTGGTTGGAGCACCAAGAGCTGTGAGGGAACATTCTGCAGATGCAGAACAAGTCACCTGCCTCCCCCAGTGGGGTCTCTGCTATCACCATCTCTGTTCCTTCAGGCCATGCCCCTACCTTGCCTGTGTGAGCTTGCTTGGCAGGATCAAACTGTGGTGACTGCTTCGGTTTGCTGCTTCCTAAGGGAGAGAGGAGAAGCTGCCACTGTAATTTTCCACATTCCATGGTTCCTCTGTCTCTCACATGTTAAAAACCACAACAGTCTCTTAAGGGCAGGAGATGCTCCTTGTCACAAAGCAGTCAGATCTCCTTTGCTCCTTGTTCCTAGGGTCCAATTAAGCAGATGATTTTCTCCACAGAAAAGCAAAATCCAAACCCACAACCCCCTTGGCCAAGCATTTCAGGATTTTATTTCTGAACTGGAAGAGTGATGCTACACTGTATATGCCTCAAGTTCATTTCTTTTAGTATTTCCCCACTGTAGAGGAAGTGCCTTGTGCCAGTTTGCCTCCATTCACTCACAGCCTTCCCAGGGCTCAGCTGGCAACACTTTCCACAGCCTGCAGCAGCCTAGCAAGAGATCCAGATCTTACCTGCAAACACTTTTAAGTTGGACTTGCTGTAATCAAAGGGGGTAAACTGCTTCCGTGCTCCCAGCTCCTCTGGCTGCTGTGAGGCTTTTGGCTTTTTCTTCTCTGGTTTTGGCAATTCTGTTGCTGTTTCACCCACGACTCTCTCCCTTTTCTTACTAGCTTGTTCCTGCTGTGAAAGCAACCCACAGAAACAAGGACAAGTTCAGGAGAAGAGAATGAAACATCTCTGTGCAGCCATGAACACTAGCATGCAGATGAACTGCCCAACAGACCCAGGCCCCAGTGACAGCTACTGCCTGTGGCAATAGCAGTGGGTGGAAAAAGCAGTGTTGGGCCTAAATGGCTTTTTTTTTTAATCCTCAAAGCAGGGACTTTTCAGATAAAAAGCCAAGTTGTCGTTTCACAGGAGACTAGAAGCTGAGATCTGCTGAGGCCTCACAGGTGGATTTAGGGGAACTCAGGCAAGTGAGGAGCAGAGAGATGTGGCAGCGGAAACCATTCCCTGCTGCAGAGCTGGAGGGATGTGAAGGTTTGCACAGGGACCTGCTGCTCAGACCACAGAAGGGCTGCCATCAAAAGACTGTAATTCAGGTATTTCAGAGTTAGAGGGCTCAGGGTTTCATTCTGAACCTGGTAAAGCTGGAAGCAGGGAATGCAGTGACATACCATGGCTTGCTGACGGACTGACATGATGTTTTCTGTAGCCTCTTGATAAGTCTTCTGGGCCTGCTCACGGGCAGCTACAGAAACAAACAGGCATTCATGTAAAAAGCAGGAATAAAAACTTAGAAAAAGCAAGGAAACCAGCTTGCAGCAAGTCTCAACCTAAGCAGAGTATACAATCTTTGTCAAACAACCTCATTTGTCAGGAAATCCATCCTCTAAGGTTTCCTTGTAACTGGGAAACAACCTGTGTGCCTTGGGAAAAGCCAACCCAGTGGGGAAGGAGAGAGCAGCTGTACCTGACTGCTGGGCTGCTTTCTTCTTGGCTTCATCCTTGGGCTCCTTCTGCACCCGTGTCTGACTCATCAGCTTCCATCGATTGCTGATCTGCAATGAAAAAAAATAATTACCTGGGATCATTTCCTTTGAAGCTGTATAGTAAAAAGGAGTTTATAAACTTGCTGCCACACGCTGGCCCGTGTTAAGAGTACAAAAGATCAAATTGGCTTGTAAAAAAGATTAAGATCTGCTGCACCAGGTAAAGCCAAACCATGAGCTTTAAAAGTTCTGAGCTACAAGGCATGAGAACAAAGGCAGATACAGACTTCAGTAAAGTCTGTAGCTTTGACAGACAGGGAGTACAGGGTGGAATGTCTCCAATCCCTGGTCCTTTCAAGGATACAAATGATATGAAACAGCAAACCACAGATTCAGAAGCACGTCAGCTTCCTCAAGACTTACATTCTTTTTCTAAGAGAATACAAAAAAACCCCCTATATTGCTGAGGTTCCCAAAAGAAAATAATCTACTTCTTTCTTTTGTACTACTTGGCAGGAAATTTTAGCACGAGTCTTACTTCATATATTTTTGATGAGGGGTCAAACTTTGCAGACTGTGAGATATAGGCAGGACTCTGTTCTGCAGGCAGGTACTGTAGAGAGGAAAAGAACATTTTGCTTTAAACACAGCCAGCACATGACCTTTAGCTCACTGCCAAAGTGTTCCAAATCAAAAAGTTCACATTTAAGAAACACTCTACAGATAAAACCACCTTTTGGAAAAAGCAAAGTTACCACAGCTATGGCCAAGAGAAATGTTAAAGAGAAAAACAACCAAAAAACCCCACAAAGCCAACCCCCAACCACACACCAGAACAAGTTGTTTTGCTGTGATTCCCCAGTAATTTGCCAGTCCAAGTCTGTAACAAAGCACTCTATTGTTCTCCTGATTCGTTAGTAGAGTAAAATCAGCTTGCTAACTCTGGCCATGAAGTAGAGATGAAAATTAAAAAACCTCAAACTCGATTAAAAAAACCCCCAAAACAGTAGAAAGTATGTTTAGGATAAAGCCTTATGTCTAAGAGCATTTCAGTGTGTGCTGAAAACAAGCCCACACGTGTGTGCTTTGCAAGGACCATCTCTTGACTCCTAAGAGCAGCAGCTGATGCTGTGTCAGGCTCTTTTGGATACACCTGGAAAAGCAGCTCAGCACATCCTCTGCATGAGGAACTTCATCAGCCTCACTCCAAACATGCCCTGGGAGCTTTTACCATCCTAAAGGGGTTTTCAAAGGATTCCATAATACGCTGAGCTTTCTGCTGGGCAGTGGTTAAAGTCTTCTCGTTTCCTTCATCTTCATCACCTTCCTAAAAAAATATATTAAAAAGTAACAATAATAAGTTGGGGATTTGGCTACTGCTGTTTCTCACATCTTATTTCTCCCTCTGAATGGCAGTAACCCTTCAGAGAGGTCATTAACCTCCTAACCAACCTAGTTTGACATGAAGCCACTATTACTTCCACACGTCCCACCTCACTATTTCTTGCAACACTTTCACACAGTTTTATCAGATTAATGTGTTTTCTAATAATTAAATACACTATCCCAAACGTGCTGCTTACACTGAATATGCTGACAGTGGTGGTAGCAACAAGGCAGGTTGACTCTGGCTGAACGCCATCAACATCCATTGTCCTCTCACTGTCTGAAAAGAGACAACCATGTTCCAGAACTGGTGCAGGTTCTACAGGAAAAAGTAGACAAAATTTTTATTAGACATTTGTAGTACATTTTACTGCTCTTTTGTGTAATGAGATTTCACTGGAAGTTTCTTCAGGGCTGCTTATTTCCCCCAAAGCCACATTGTGTCATTATCAGCACAGTTTTTAGGTTGAGCCCAAATTACCCAAGGCAGAATTCTTCTGAAAATTATCCACAGAAATCCGGGAGCTGTCGTGTGGTCCAAGTAAAGTGTTCTCCAGCCTCTGCAGAGAAATTCAAATTACAGACACCATTAACACACTGTTCTGTGAATCCATCTATGTTTTCAGATATTGCAGAGACACATCAATGAACATTCAAATACAAGGGTGTAATTCCCAGACTGAACATTAACACAGCTCACCTGCCAGAGCACACTGTACCTGGCACCAGAAGCTATCTGTGCAAACCCCCACCAGCTAATGGTGCTTTGCTTCATAAGCACAAGGAGAATAAATGAGTCAACCTTAGAAATTCCTCTGCACCTTCTCTTCTTGCAGCTCAGTCTAGACAAGAAGCTCTTCAGCAGCTGGAGCATTTGTTGATGAAGCCCCAAGTGCTGCTCTTATGGTGGCTGCTAAAATACCCATTTACAGCTGGTAGTGTTATGAGTTTAGCACAGAAAAGTAACATTAAGCTAAAGCAGAGAGACCAGTAAAATGGATGAGAATAAACAATTTACAAGAATTCTGCTACATTCCCTTCTGAGTTTAAGGCTTAAGGCATTAGGGAACAAATATTAAGCAAACAGTACCTCAGGGTTGGTTGGAGGAGCTTTCTTCTTGACTGTTGAAGCAGCCTCTGACTAGAATGGGAGAGAAAAGTGAGTCACTCAAATGCACCTGCCCCATTTCCTCTAGGCCAGCCTCCTATCAGTGCTTTCAACACATCTATTACAAGCTAGCAGGTTAATAAACTGACATTCTTTCTTCTTCTCCTGCAGTGTTTATGTATGGATACATTAAAACACACATCCATGCCCACAGATGTTCACTAAAGGAGGAAGACTGCTGACCAGGTATTTTAACTAATGAACCTCTTGCACTTAGGGGTTTTTTTTTTTGCTTCATCATAGCTGTAAAAGATTTATGGATGCATTTACATGGCAAAAAAATTCTACAAGGTCCAGTTCTTCCTCACAAATGTGACGTGCAATAGAAGACAGACACCTGCATCTTGTTCAGTGCCTGTTCTCTCTTCCTGCTCTAGTTCTCCAGGCCCTGCTCTGTGTGTGCACAACAGCCAGGCAAGAAGTTGCCTGAGTTGCATCTTTCTGCTCCACTACAGAACACTACATTGGCAGTGTTCAAAAAGCAATTTGCAGCATACACATCCTCACAGGTCACCATCTAGCTCCAGCATCAGCTTATGGAAAGCAAGTGATGAGTCTCTTGTGTGGCACAAGCTACTCCTACCTTGAGAAGAGGCATCTCCCGAGCCTGCTGAATGAGGAGATGCAATTCATTAATCTGCTGGTGAACTAGTGGTGGGACAGGAACACAGCAAGCAATGATGCCCTGGGGTTCTCTAAAGAGAGATGAGAAGAATTCAGTGCTGTATTTATGGCTGATCCGTTAGGCATCTGCATTCAAAGGATGTGCTACAACCACAGCCTGACTGTGACAGGGTAAGAGGAGATGGAGTTTATTCTCTGGGATGAAAAATTCTTTTTGTGTAGGTAAGAATCAAGCATTCACTCAGCTCTCCTCTCACTGATCTCTTCTGTGGTCTGTCTGTCCCCATCTTCATTTCACCCCTTGTTCTATCTATGGAAGCTGAGCCCAGCAGTGGACTTGTGTTTAAAGATGTATTTTTATTATTCTCAAGTACAAATATTAGGTGACAAGTGTTTGAGGAAAATGATGTACAAATTGGGTGTTTTAAGGGATCTGTCCCTTGCCTACCCCCCCATCCCTTTAGGCACTGAAAAAAAAGCCCAAATAAATGTATGAGGGAAGCTCATCCTCCTCTTGCTGTGTAATACTGCAGGAATCTCAGGGGGGTGTGTGACATACAGCAATGCAAAGAAATATGTTTTATTAGTGGAATAAAATCAGAGAGAGATGTGTCCCAGAAGAAGTTTGGAGCCCTCTAAAGTACTGCTATTTATTTCTCTTCCAAAAAAGAGCAACACTGACAGCTGGGAGGAAGGGACCAACTGCAGGAGTAATTACACTCTAGGAAACAACTTGCTGGGTATTAAAATCAAATGAAACTCCTCAAGGGTGAACAAAACTTACTTGGGCAGCTCCTCTGCTATCTTCAACAGCATATGATTTGGTAGCACATATCTACAACACACAGAGGTAGACTGAATGTCACAGAATATTAAAAACTCTTAAATATCTCCCAAGTGCACAAGTTTGCCCCAATTACAAAGTCTGAGAAGATGAAATCAGTTAAAAAGAAATTAATTAGGGCTGATCTAGGTACCTGTAAGAATTTACTGCTAAGATAACAGGATTTCTGTGTAAAAAAGGTGAGGGTTTCTACAGGTTTCTACAGGTAACAAAGTGGTTCCACCTCAGGGGTGGGAGAGGCACAATCCAAGAGAGTCACTGAAGTTTCAAGCCAGCATCTGTAACAGAAGATTTCCTACCCTGTGCTCTCATCCTCCTGCCGTGCCATCCTGTCTCTCCAGGCAAACAGCAACCTAAAGGCTGCCAGCTGCTTTGTGTTGAGGTGTTTCTTCTGCCTCCTGTAGAGCTCAAGGTAGGATTCATCTGTGAAGAGGGGCTTGATGTATTTCTGGACAGGAAAACAAGAAATGCTCAGTGTCAGATTTGGGCTTTCTAGTTTGTCTTCTTCACCAAGACACACAGAATATCACATGGACATAAGGGGACTGGTTAAACTCAGGTACAATGTGTCTTAGACATTTTACCCTAAAGTAGGAGCCTATCTCTGAAAAACATACATCTCATCTATTTTTAGGGGAAAATCACCCTTACTAACTCCAGAAGCAGCTTTAGACACAGAACATCTTCAAGCTTTACCCCATTAGACAAGGCCTGCTTTCACAGGCACAATACAGTTATCCCATAACACAACTCCAGGTAGGCTTTGAACTTCTAGGAACATCCAGTAGAACTGGAAATGAAACATCTCTTTTGGAAAAGACACACCTGAAAGCAGGGGGAGGCCAAGGAGTGCTAGCACTCAAACAGCAGCAAGAAGGCATCTAAATCCAAGGATTTTAGCAAGTGAAACAAGTGACTGCCCAGAGAACAGTCAGTTTATCCAGCTGTTTTCAGACACAGAGGAAAAATCCCATGTCTATGCACCAGATGTAGAACAGGCAAAGGAGTTTCTGTCCTGCTGAGCCCACACTGCTTCAGGTAACCCAGCCAGGTGAGGTTTTACCTTCAGGCAGATGTCCCTGCTACGCTGCCACACCATCTGCAGCTGGGAGGGCTTCTCCTTCCCCCTCTCCCAGAGAGCCTCCCTCACTTTGTCGTAGATGTAGAGCAAGTAGTGAGTGTCATTCTGGGCATAGCGAATCATTTCTTCTGGCAAAGGGCTGGAAAAAGAGCCAAAATGACACCAAGACATTTCAGCTGCCCCACCAAACTGTCACTGTCCTCTTGCCAGGCACATCAGGGCAAACTGCAGTTAAACACACCAGGAAACTAATGAGGAAATTCTTCTGTTTCTTTACTGAAGGGTTTTGTTGGGCAGCAGCAGTAACAAGCACTCTCCAATTCAGACAGCATCTTGTCCACGTGCTGGAAAGCAGGACTGCCAATAGCTGAGGCAGATGGCAGAGCTGCTCACTTTGGTATCTGTCAGAACTCTGCTCTCTGCAGAGTCTACATAAGTAGATCTGGGATCTAGTGGTGTGCAGGGTCCATCTGCACAGCCAAGTCACTGCTCTACCTAGTGTGGGCAGCTGGATGATTTTTGAGGGGCTCTAGAGGAGCAAATCCTGACTGTGTCCATAACACTGCAGTTATTGCTAAGTGCTGCTCCTAAGAAGTGAGCTTCCAGGAGCCTTGCATTACTTAACCTTCCCTGAGCTTCCCCAAAGAACTCATTTTCTAAAGAAACATGGGAAAATGTAACACTCAAAAGAATTTAAAGCATAGCCAGGTAAAAGCTGGGCTTGTTCACTTTGAGACTAGCCTCAAAAGTTATGGTTACTGAGATTATGGTAACCTCACACTGTTGAGGTTTGAGGTCAGTGGAGCTCCAGCCCATTAGAGGGGTCAGTTCTTACCGTATCCTCCAGTCTGCCAGCTGGTACTGCTTGTCAGCATCCACATTGCAATAGAGCTTCAGCAAGTGGTCCAAAGAATTCCTGCCAAGGTTGAGGAGACGAGCAGCTTGATGAGTATCAAACATGTTCACCAAGTACAGGCCAAAGTCCTTTTGCAGCCACTCCACATCCGAATCAGCACCATGAAGGACCTTGAAAAGCAAAACAAATGGAGAATGATATGAAGAACATTTCTGCTCCAAGCTGGCAATGCTGTGGTTTCATATTCATGTGTCTAGGACCAGATTTCTCTTCTCTCTGCCCTTCTCTGTTAAGTGCAGAGCTACTAAATGAGTGCACTTGGCAAGTAACTCTCCACTTACATCAAGAAAACAAGCTCATGAACAAATGACAATGAAAGCAGAGCCAAGTGGCCAAGGCAGAGCACACAGTGTGCTTTTAACAATAATAAAGCTTAAACTAACAAAGAAGAAGAAAAAAAAAATAGGAATTCTGGTGGTGAACTGGTGAATCTGGCAGCTGACCTTGACAATTGCAGGGTCTGTGAAGGTCTCGTTGAGCACGTTCATGTCGCTGCGCAGCTCCAGGGTGTCAATGATGAAATCTTCTGTGCGGGTGGAGATCTGCATCAGGCAGGTCAAGCCCAGGAAGCTCCTGTAGGAATGGTGCTGGAAGACACAGAAAAGGGAGGTAAGCTAGGATCTATTGCAGAAGTAATACTGTAAACCAAACAGCACTGCAAATAAAGGAAGAAAAAGACAATTGGATGAGCAAGTTTTCTCTTTGCAGTCACTAACGTGACATAAAAAAATCATGGGATGAATTGAGAGAAGTTCCAATTCAGTATGAAGTGTGCAGCCACTTATAATATTCAACCTTCTAGATAATACCTGACAGGTCAGGGTCCTGAACTGCCTTTTCGTATCAGAAAGTACAAAAACCAGAAGAAACAAGACTACAAAACAGACTCCAGGAATATAATGCTCTCCTAGGTACTGACACTACACGTGTAAGTTTTAAATGGAAAAGGCCATTTGGTTACCTCCAAGTCCAGTGCAAATTCTTTACAGTTCATGAGCTTTTCATTTAGTTGTACCAGCTCATCCAGCGTGGTGATAAAATGACAGGGTGTCTCCTCCACAGGCCTGTACATCTGGCAGAGAAAATCATTAGGCATGGTAAGTTCTCTGTCAATTCCCACCCCTCAAGCCTGAAATTCCTCAAATCTGGCCATTGGTAAATTTACTGCATTTGCAGTCAGCTTAAATTAATGTGGGCACCAACCTGGGGTTCTGGTTTCTTGAGAACTTCATCTGGTGGAGAAAAATGCTCCAGTTCATACTGGTAAGGGTGAGCAAACCTGTAGGAATTAGGAAGCCAGGCACAGACTACATTTCAGTCATCTCTATGAAGGCAGAGCACAGAGACTGAGAGCTATGGCAGTTTCCCCACTGAGCAGGAACTCTGTCTCTTATTAACTGCATGTTTAAAGTAAGGGCAGATGTTTAAGACAAATGACACACAAACACATGCAGAGCTGTTACACATGGATAGCAGCAGCACAAAGGGACCACACGAGTGCATGTTCACCAATGGTTCTCCAAGCACCCTGCTGCCAGTTTAATTCCTTACATGTCATGCTCAGTTTGCTGTGTCCTCTGCTGGTGGATGAAGTCTGCCAAAGCAGCTGGCACATCCAAGTCCTCTGGGCGCTCCTTTCGCTCCCGTCCGCTTTTTGTGAGGGCTGAACAACCAATATGGAACAACTGGGCTGGGTCCCACACACAACAAGTTCTCAGCCTACTACTCTCTACCCTCCACCCACCACAAGCCCCTTTAAAATCATAAAGCATCAAAAATCTTAATGATTTAGACCTACAAGATTTTTGTCTGCACCTCTAATGACAACTCGGTTGCTAGGTTCTACTAGGCTGTTGTTAAGCAAGGCACAAGATTCTGCTCAAGAGTTTGGAAGGAGATTGAAAAATCTTCAGAGAAATCTTTCAGTCATTCTCAGTTACTAAAAGTAACATCAGGATGAATCACCAGCAGCAGAATGACATGTTGCTGAGACAGGAGCTTACACTGGTGGCTCTGATAAGGCACCAAAGCAAAGGCAGGTCTAACCACACTCCTGGCACTCTAATAAGAAACATCTGTGAAGCCAAATAAAGTCAAGAGCACTTCTGGTGCCAGGGTGACTCTCATCATGTACATTCAATGATGGTAAAGAGAAGGAGCAGAACAGCTGATGGGAACAGATTATTCACCGTGTACCAACAAGAAGATGCTGTATTTTTACCTATACTTACATTACATGTATGTAAACAACAGTCATGGAGTTTACTGCACCCAAATGATTGACATCTCCTGTTGTTACTTGTTTTTATAGCCAATGATTTCTCCTCTGGACTGTGATTTGTCTCAAATACTCTCCACAAGTTACCCAACAAAACTTAACCCTCTTACCTTCAGGCAAAGGTTTCAGAGCATTTGGCTTGATAAAGATTTTAGGAACAAAGGGAGTGTTGGAATTGTCAATCTCTTCCCGAAACTTGAGCTGTGGTCGAGAGATGTTCTTGGCATGAAACAGTCGGAAGGTTTCAGACTGAGTCCTCTTGTGGAATTCTCCTGCCTATTTAAAAAAAACAAGGAAAGACACAGGTAAAACTCATGTGATTTAACAAATGCTCAGTTCCTGATTCAGAGAAATAAAATTGTACCCCAAACTCAAAATTAAGTCACTCATTTATGGTGAGTCTGGCACCTAAGGATGAAACTTCTCTGAGTTAGGATCCCAAATTCATATGAACAAGCAAAAGAAAGTCTGTTGTGTCCATGAAACCAAAATAGCCACTGAAAGCACATGGAACCCACTTGGAATGAGCAGGAAAAAAGGGGGAGTGAGTTAGAACATGTGAAAAAACACGACAGAATATAAAACTGTTCAGCTCCACTGGAAAATCAGTGGTGCCAATGCTGGGAAAAACCCCAAACCAGAGCAAATGGGGGGCAGAAGCCTCACCTTGCGGTTCCAGCTGGAAATGATGGTCTGGGGAGGCTGTAACCCAGCAGGGAGGACTGGCTGCTGGTTTTTGTTCACTCCTGATGCTTCATCCAATAAAATACCCTAAATTCCAGAAAAGCAAAGTGAAAACCAAATACCTGTTAAATCATCACGCTCAGCTACTCCAGCCAGGCTGAATAAAGCCACACAGGCAGGTGCCTCCACAGCCACTTCCCCTGAATTCTGTGCAACAGTCCCCTGAATTCTGTGGTTGGGCATTAAACAGGGTGCCCAGGGGGGGGGTGGAGTCACCATCCCTGGAGGAGTTCAACAAACAAGCAGATGTAGCACTTCAGGACATGGTCGAGGGGTTAGGGAGATGTTGGACAAAGGTTGGACTTGATGATCCTAGAGGTCTTTTCCAACCTAAATGACCCTATGATTCTAAGAGGAGAGAGACAAATGTGGAAAGAGTATGTTGAACACCAGGGACAAGAAGAGTTTCCTCAGAGAAGCAGCTCTATGAATTTACAGACCCGTTCTCAGGTTGGGAGGTTCTTGTGTCAAACTTTATTTAGTTTCCTCAAGTCCCATTTTACCTCCCCTCTCTCTGGGCCATAACCCACCTGCCTTTGCTGCTGTGCCCACTGGCCCAGCACATGGAAATGTTTATAAAATTATAAAGAAAACCACCAGGCTGGGAAAACACCCGATGTGACTGTGAAAGCACCACCACAGGAATTCTTGCAGTGAAAGAAGAACTTGTGGCAACTGAACAGTTTCTAAGAACATGCAGCAGGAATAATTAGCTTACCACTCTCTCAAGAATGATGTCATTGGAGTCAACCACCATATCAAATTTGTCCTCCAGCTCTGTCACTGTGCTGCAGTCCTTCAGGTTGCTGCGGCAGCCGTGGTATTCCATCACCTTGCTCATGCTGGCAAGAGAACAGGATGGCCATGAGCAATCTGAAAGCAGGTATAACACTAACCCATCCCATCCTCTTCAGCTTTCTACATCTCCCGAGACTGACAATAAATCAAATGCAGTAGCTATAGAAAATGTGTCATAAGCAGTGAAGAAATGCCCATACAATATTAAATATTATAATTAATGTCTTATGAACCACATGATTTTTAAGATAGATCCTAGAATCATAGAATGGTTTGGGTTGGCAGGGAACTACAAAGGTCATCTGGTCCAACCCCCCTACACAAGCAGGGACATCTCTATCTAGGGCAGGTTGCTCAGAGCCCCATCAAGCCTGACCTTGAATGTCTCCAGGGATGGGGCCTCAACCATCTCTCTGGGCAACCTCTTCCAGTGATCTATCACTCTCATATTAAATAACTTTTTTCTAATATCCAACCTAAATCTACCCTTTTCTAGCTTAAAACCATTACCCCTCATCCTGTCACTACAAACCCTTGTGAACAGATCTTTCCCTGCCTTCTTATAGGCCCCTTTCAGGTACTGGGGTATACTAATGTGTTTCATATCAACCTCTGCTCTCTGCACAGCTCTTTCTCCAAATCATTATGAAAAGCCCTTTTTAAACTCGTTACTTAAACTGCCAAGCACTAGAAAAGTAGCTAAAATTAATTATACGAAGTAAAACATTTTTATTTACAGCAAGCCTGGAGTCTCCAAAGAAGGGTGCTCCCTTGTGCTTTGGATTGGGAGCTGTTAGCAACAGCCCAGAGAAGCAAAATGACCCTTACCAGCGGAGGAGACGGTCCCCCTGGGTTTTGCAGTAGGCCCTGAAGTCAGAGAAGCTCTGGTAGTAGTCGTACTCATCACCAGACTGAGGAAGCCCATTAGATGCCTTTGTTGCAGCAACCACTGTGCCAAGAGCATACTGTGCAAGAACACCATGTCATCAGCATTTTACTTCCAGTATTTTTTTCCTTTGTTTAGCCAGGACACCATTTGGGAGACATGCATTTTGCCAGGCCTGGTTCTAATATATGGGGCTTTTCAACATGAGGAAGTTGACAGCCATTTAGTTCACACTGTCTATTTAGAGACCTTTAAAGTGATGAAAGTTTAACAACAAGACTTAAAACTCAGGCTAGTATTTAAGGTCTGAAAGACAGCTTTTTAAAGCAGCAGGAATACAGAAAAATTACTTCATTATTTTAACAAAAAAACCCTCTAATGCATCCTGCTGGAGCTCTGATAGGGGGTCCCTCTCTTGGAAGCAGCAGCTGCACAGGTGAAACACAAGGTAGCCGAGGTTGAACTGGGTAATCCCTGGGGCCACGTCCATCGCCACACGTCCAGCAGCCCCCAAGATGTTTCTGTTTTTCGTTTTAAGGAGTGGTGGAAGCGACAGCCCCCAACGGACGGTTTCACAAACCCGTGCTGGGCCAACAGGCCCAAGGCGGTAACGGGCCCCAACGTCCCGCTCCGGCCCCAGGCACCCGCGGCACCGGCCCGCACCCTCCCCGCTGCCCCCCATTACAGGAGACTCCTCAGGGGAGGCCCCCACTTCAGCGAGCACCCCTGAGGGCCGAACTACAGCTCCCGCCCTGCCCCGGGCCGCGCACGGCCCGCCGGGAGCGGTAGTGCAGGGCGCCCGNCCGCCGGCGGCCGCCGCCATCTTGTCCCCTCAGCCACGCGACGCTGAGAAGATCTCGCGAGAACGCGACCGACGTGAGAGCTCGGGGGGAAGGCACAGGGGGGGGTGCCCGCGGTGCCCTCTGGCGCCCCCTGGCGGCCGGGAGGAACAACCCCCCTGGGAGGGGACAAAGGGGGCAGATGTGGGTCCCTCTTCTCCCACCAACACCCCCCAGTGTCCCCTTGACAGCCACGCCAGTACCTGGGAAGGGTCAGGCATCACCATTACCACCCCAAACCCCTACCTGCCACCTCCCTATTGCCCATTTTTGGGGTGTACCCCCTGTACAAGGGGCTGGGGAAGCCCATGGAAGCCCAGCTGGGACAGTGATGCCCCCTACACTGACCCCTGAGCTGGGGCTGTGACCCTAAGAACAAGAAAAGGGGTGTTCTTACCACACAGATGCTGCTAAACTAACATTTAGAGGTTGTTATGGTCAAATTTCTTTTAGACAAGTGACAGTCTTGCTGCTGTCCAAAGGCACCTGAACTGCTGCAGAAAAAGACAAGTCATTCCATGGCAACAGGAAACTTAATTAAATAAAAAAACCCCACAAAACAAAACAATAATAATAATAATAACAACAACAATAGAATCTTAATTTCCTTCCCTGTCTCTTCCCAAGAAGTACTTAGGAACAAACAAGAACACAGCCCAAACGTTTACATTTTGGTGTGGTTTATTGGCACAAAAATATTCAAATACAACATGGCATCTAA
The DNA here is from genome assembly GCA_013401335.1 of Brachypteracias leptosomus. Classification (NCBI taxonomy): domain Eukaryota; kingdom Metazoa; phylum Chordata; class Aves; order Coraciiformes; family Brachypteraciidae; genus Brachypteracias; species Brachypteracias leptosomus. The sequence goes on from VYZX01012728.1 coordinate 772,906, forward strand.
ACATGGCTACTCTGTTGTATTTTGTGCATTGTTTTTAATATGTTTAATTCATAAATCATCACTTTTTATCTTCACCCTCATGTTTAATAATCATTATTTTCTGTTTCAAGTTATGACCAGCCCTCCCCACATGTGTCTCCTATGCCAAGTATGACCCTTCCTGGTTATTTCCCAGCACTGTGGCTTAATCCAGACACTGCAGGAAGCTCCCCAGGGGTATTTCATTTGTACCCTGCACCCAACCTGCCACGGATCAACCCACACAGAGGCACCTGACTCTGCTCAGCTCAAGCTCTGCCCCTCTTGGGTCTGCTCTGATTCCCTGACCTAGCCCCAAACCCGGCTCCTGCACTAGTAATGAGTGGATTTACAGATTCTAATTTTGGGACAAGAATCGAGTTTGAAAAGAAGGTAACAGGATGAAACAATGATAAAACTTCTCCTTCTCTCCACTTCTCTTCCTTTCCAGTTATCCAGCTCACCTCCAACCCTCAATTAAACCTCCTGCACAAGCCTCACTGCAGCCACACCACCAGGACTGAGCAGGGCAATAATCAATCTGCAAATGACTTAATTACATTGCAAAGTCAGTCAAAACCCGTATATAGTTATTTTCCATGGATCACCAGTTCCCCAAAGACCAAGTGGAACCATAGACACCTCTGGTACAATCAGTCTTCACTGTCCTGGAAACCCCAATCAAGTGTTTTGTGTTTTCCCAACAGCAGCTATACATTGGCATAAACCAACTTTTAATATACAATAACTCTTTGCATTTACATTTCAAAATATTTGACAAAAGGCTGTATAGTTCAGTCCAACGTTCAGTTTGTGTTTGTAGAAGAGCAAGTTTGGAGTGCAAAAGCCTCCAGAATAACAGACTGTGGATACTCTGGAATCTTCTGTTACCAGAAAGGACACCTAAAGGAAACAGAGACATTGCAGTGATGCTGGCTTGCATTGGGTTTCACAAAGGCAATGCTGAGGAGGACTGAGATTCCATCCTAACCAGGCACCATTTCAGTATGGGAAAGGCTGACAGGGGATCCCCATGATTCTTTCCAGCTAAATAATGTTTAAAAATATCCATTTTCTTAAGCACAGTCCAAAGCACAGCCAAAGCTTAGCCCAGAGCTAACTCAGTGACAGCAAATCACCTTTGCTTACTAAAACCAGTGATCACCACATGCCTCATTCCAAACACTCAGTGTTGAGGCCAACTGCAATTCAAATGTTCTAAAATCCCTGCCACTAACCACAACTTTTAGAGCACTGTCCCTGGGATCACTGTCACAGGCTTGCAGATACAACATCACCAGATCTAGACACAACCAAGCACGCCAGTGACATTGTCCTCAGCTGTTCTCTGATTATTCAGAGATTAATCTGAAAGGTTTAACCAATGCTAAACTCACCATCCAATGTAGCACTGGCACAGGTTCTCATGAGAAGTAGCTTGTTTAATGAGCAGTTCCACTTGGGTGGGTACATCAAGAGTTTCATCGTGAGAGAAGTCTCGACCTTTGAAATTAAAGGATTAGAAAAAAGACTAAACATAAAGGGAAGTCACAAATCATATAATATAATATAACTTGCTTCTGGGGGGTGAGTTAAGGACTGACAGGACTTTCCTTACATTATATAAAATGCAAAATTTTCCAAACATGGAGAACCTCTAAAGGAATAAAGCCCAGAACTCTTTTCATAGAATGGCTTAGGTTGGAAGGGACCCTAGAGATCATCTAGTCCTCCTTTACCTGCTTTCTTCCTTTCAGTCTCTCCAAATAATGGTTAAACCAACAATAGATAATTTTCCAGGAGCTGGAATCCTCTTCCTAACCCCTTCAAGTACATTATTTGGCATGTGGGGGGGTAGCTTCTTATAAACTTTAAGAGCATGAAATTCACAACTCAATGCTGCAAACTACAAAGCCAGGACAGTGGAAATTCCACTTCCACTAAACAAGCTAAAACTTGTAAAATCTGAGGTCTGTTTAGTTACAGAATCTCTGTTCTTTTCAGACCAGGCTCCTTTGTATCTAAATGCAGGTCTAACACCAGTACTTGGGTGTTAAGACAAGAGCAGGAAAAGGGCCTCATCCACTTAATGAGAACAGGCTTAATTCAGGGATCAGCAGAAATTGCAAACACAAAGTGCTGCTGATCCATCTCCTCAGATTTGGTGTTTATCTTCTATAAACATAAACCCCCCTCACCTGTGAGCTTGTCTCGAACCCTGTTGATGATCTGGATGGCCTTCTTGTTGAGAGCTTCTGGCTTCACCAGACCATCTCCTACTGAAAAACAGGAGTAGAAAAGAATTAGGATTTCAGCTGAACAATAAGCACATCTGCCCTTCCCAAATACCACATTTTCAGAGCAAATCCAGCTACCAGGACATTTTTTGTCACCTTTTTATTTTTAATTGAGAACACAGGTTAATGACATTTGTGCTGACAACAAACTACATCTGTCCTGTCTCATGTATTTGTATCTAGATCATGATTAAATTTTCTGATCTAAGAGTGATTTCTACATCAGTATAGAAACCACAATGAAACTTACTGAAGGAATGGATGGATTCAGGCACTGTGGTCCCAGTTTTCTTATGGGCTGTCTCACCCAATTCCACACTGTCCAACATTTCTATTAAAAAAAGCCATGAAAACATTAAAATATAAATATGAAGCTGAAAAGAAGATAAAATAATATTCTTCTGGATTAACAAAACTGTTAATCAGCTATTTGAAGGGTGTATTTGACTGTGACCACACATCTCCATCACTAGTAGAAGCACATCACAGGAGCAACATCATTTTTCCCCTGCCAAACACACTGAAAGGCTTGATTCAGCTTTTAGGAACATGCTGTATAAGACTGCAATGTATAGATATTTTGAAATGATGTATAATTAACCTAAAATTACAGTAAGTATGTTTATTTGTAGAGCTCTCCATATGAAACACTGTCTCTATTCTGCAGTCTGATAGCAAATAACTGCTAAGATTCAATGTTAAGCTCTCAGTGTTCAGTCAGATGACTTCTGGCCAGGTTTTACACACTGAAGTGCAGAATAAATATCAAATATCAATTATACCTGGGATTACCTCAGTCCACACGTGCTCCAGAAGGGAGTTATAACTATAAAGGAAGAGCTGCTTTTTGAGCCAAAGCACTGAACTCACCCCTTCCAGCACTGAAGCTAATGACAATAAACTGTTTGTCTACTTTTGAGGCCTGAAAAATATTTACCCAGTGTTGTGCACTGCTAAAAAACCCCACTCCCAACATTCATGGCATAAAGCATCTTTTCTACTCACCTACTGACTGACTGGCTGAGTAGGAGTCTGTCCTTGTCCGTGAGCGTTTATTGCCCTTTGTATTTGCTGCAAGAAAATGAGGAGGTGAAAAGCATGAACTGGGGTTTCAGTGTTTCACAGCAAATCTCTCAGACAGATCTGACTGCATTGCTCCAGATCATGTCACCTGGAAATAGCTTTCAACCTCCTGATAACAAATACAAAACCAACCCAAATAACTTTGCCTGTAGCTTAGTTCTGTGTTTAAAAGGTTTTTAACCACTGTGGTAATTTCATTTTAACAATCCCTAGAACCACACACACACAGAAAGAACCATTTCACCAGACTGGATTCCAGGGTTCTGGGTTTCTTGTATGAAATCAGAGTGGTGACTCTCTTGCTGTCACTGTTCTACCAGAATCACTTACTGTCCATCAGCCTCCAGTTCAGCAAGGGGTCATAGACAAAGGCCTCCAGCACAGCCATGACACTGTCCTTGTGCTCTCGCAGCACCTCCATCACTGTGTGACAGGTGATTCTGTAGTTGCCATCCAGGCCTGTCACCTTCAGGAGAGAGAGGTGGATCAATCATGAACTCAGAGAACAAGATTGATGGTCAATACAAGCTAAGAAGCTCTCTCCTGGCATTAGGATGATTGTTGTACCTGCCATTAGCTGTGTCTGCTTGATGCAAAGAGCTCTCTGAAATGAGGAAACTGAGGCAGGACTAAGAAACTGGAGGACAAGAGGTGCTGGCCTCAAGTTGCACCAGGGGAGGCTTAGATTGGACATTGGGAAGAAGTTCTTTACTGAGAGAGTGATCAGGGACTGGACCAGGCTGCCCAGGGAGGGGCTGGAGTCACCATCCCTGGAGGGGTGCAACAGATGAGTAGATGTGGTGCTTGGGGACATGGTCTGGGGGTCAGGGAGATGTTGGACAAAGGTTGGACTTGATGATCCTAGAGGTCTTTTCCAACCTCAATGATTCTATGATTCTATGAATTTCAGAGCTTTTTGCATCAATGGAAAGGTTGCTTCTACTATAATGTATTGTAGAGATCACAGGAGACAGTTTAAGTCACAGAAAAAAAATGCAGCTAACTATTAACCCCCATGGTTCTTACAGGAGTGGAGAGGTTTAGAGTTAAAACTGAGAAATTGGTGTCATTTTCCCCAGGAACAATCCCCTCCACTTTACAGGGGGGCTGCTTACCTCCATAGCATTTGTCAGCATCCTTGTTAACCTAAATGGAATCTTCTCAGGGAACTTTTCTCTTGTCATTGCAACCTAAACACATGAGGATGGACAATTGGTAAATTAACAGCTAGCTTATTATTTAAGAGCTAATAAGCACTGAGGGGTTTTTTTTGCTAGGACTTTGAAGGTTGTATTCCAAATAGGAAATAAAGTCCCAGCTTGACAAATTTTTGGGAAAAACTAGATAATTAACTTGGTGATAGAGGGAGAACTAAACTGTGTGCCCAGCTGCTAGTGCTAAGTAACAGAGACTGCCTATAAGCAGCTTAAACAGCTCCAAGAAATTTCATGGACAAGTGATTTTAGCACATCTTTGCTTGTTCCAGTGGTTTACTAATCCTCAAGACCTGACAGAAAATACTATTTAATTTTTTCTTGCTTCTAGGCAAAGTGAAGCCCAAAAGACAGTAAAGAGCTTGCCCAGGATCACACTCCAAGGTCAGTTTGTCCTACCTTATACATTCATTTCTGTTCCACCAGAAAAATGTGAGATATTACAGAAAATTTCATGTTCAAATACAAAGACTTACCTCAAAACAATCCCCAAAGTCAATGTGCAGGATCTTTCCACTCAGCCTGTCTAACATCAGGTTGGACGGGTGCCTTTGATGAAGGAGAAGGAGAAAAACCAGTGACAGACCATTAGAAAACCCCAAGTAAATCACAGCAGCTCCACTCTGATATTTATCTTCATGAACAAGAGCAGCCCCTGACAGTTTGCTTCTCTGAGCTCTTCCATCTCAGGATGAACAGAGCAGCTTCCTGACACTGCATCTATCACCTTAGCTTTGTAATTATCTCTCAGGAGTCAGAAATCTTCTCACCTTGCAAGATAAACAATCTATGGGATCAGAGCCATCAGCACATTTCTTGTATGAACATTTATTTTCCAGTTAGGATAAATTCTTCTACTTGTTTTATGCTTTATTCATTTTATCAGTATAGAAAAATAGAGTGAATTATGCTACAAGTGGAGCAAATGGGATTATCACAAGAGGAAAACCACAATGCTGCTACTTGGGCTGACTTGTTCCAAGTTGGTTTTAATTCAATTTTCAAAGGTTTATAATTTCATTAGAAAGACCATTAAGTTCAGGAAGAAAAGCTTTTGTTAGGAAAACATTTGAGGGCTTAGCTGGTTTTGGGATTAGACCTTAAACCTAAAATATATTGTCTTTAAAAGTATTTTGGAAATGATCTCCCCTTCTGACACTAAGCCATGTATTAAATTAAGCATTTGTTCATTTTTTTAAATTTATTTTTGTCTCCATTTGGATTGTACACACTTCCCTCTGGAAGATGTCTGCATTGCAGATCAGAAAAAGCACCATGTTAAGTAATAGTTAAACCAAATTCATTTATTTTAAGTTTAGAGCAGCCTTTGGGGAGTATTTATGGGGACTTCACATGTCTCTCTGACAACTGCTGTGAACACAGATAGCACTAGAGGGAACAAAAACTGGTGCTTGATGCTTGATCATGGGGTTTTTTCCTCCCTGGAAAGCTGGAAGAAAGCTTGCATAAAAAAAAAAAGCCATCTCAGATGCATGAAGCACAGAGTTGATGGCAAAACTCAACAATATTTGTTTTATAGAATGGATGGAAAAAGATTTATAGAATGGAAGGAGAAAGATTTCCCATTCTGTGAGTGAAAGAACAAAATTAGAACTCTCAGTCCTTGATGTAATTCTGTGTGTATCCCTCTCAAAAGGGATGAAACTCTTATTTGTACTCAAGACACACAAACCCTACATCTCATACCTGCAGTGCTGAAAATAGCAGCACAATTAGGGCCCTGAAAGATGTTATTAGAGCCCAGCAATAGCCACAATGAAAGCTGTTATCATAAGAACAGATCCAAGGAATTAACTGATAGACCTCCACAGCCTGTGCTTGTCTTTAAAAGGAAACCTTTCCAATTTCACTCACCTGTCCCCAAGGCCCAGGATGTACCCAACCATTGACATCACAGCCAGAGAACGGGTGTAGTTTGTTCTTCTGTCAAACCACACCTAAGAGAGGAGACAAAACAGAAAAAGTCAGGGGGACACATGGCAGTTTTCAGCTTATATTTTAATTTATGCATTAAACTACTTGCACTTTGCACAAAGCAAGACTCTGATATGCTCAGGTTCAATAGACAGGTTCAATACAATAGCCTGAGAGGGCTCAAACATCCTGTGGCCATGACTCAGATGTTTAAATCATTAAGAGAATATATTCTGAGGCTCCTGCTTTTCTCTCCTCATGCACAGTACGTGGAGCTTCAGTCTCCAGCCTTGGGCTCTGGCCTCCACTGTGATCCAAGCCTTATATGGCCTCTTGTGAGGGGATACATGTGTGTGGACACATGTTCTGCAGGGAATGATAGGACCAGGAGTAATGGTTTTAAGCTGGGAAAGGAGGGATTTAGATTGGATATTAGAAAAAAGTCTAATCTGAGGGTGATGGATCAGTGGAATGAATGGGCTGCCCAGAGAGGGGGTGGAGGCCCCATCCTTGGAGTCCTTCAAGGTCAGGCTTGCTGGGGCTCTGAGCAGCCTGCCCTAGGTAGAGATGTCCCTGCTGGTGTAGGGAGGATGGACCAGATGATCTCTAGAGGTGCCTTCCAGCCTAAACCATTCTATGAATCATCTGGAGTTTCTGATGACTAAACACCATCTCTTGCTGCTTCTGCAGAGAAGGTAATTCCCCGTTACCCTGACTGCCAAAACACGAGCTGAACCCACCTCTGAGCTTGGACTTTTCAACCACAGCAGTTTGGCCAGGTCATCCCCAGCTGTGTTGTTGACAGCATGCTCAAACACTTCTACTTTCTGCATCAGAGTCAGGTGGTCGTAATCTGGAGCCATCTGGAATTCAGAAGTGACACTCAGCAACTTAAAAATAAAAATTACCTCCAGTAATCCCTAGTTGTACTTTGAGAAACACAGTAATCACAAATAATTTCTTATCAAGTTGGATGGGGCTGTGAGCAACCTGGTCTAGTTGGAGGTGTCTCTGCCATGGCAGGGGGGGTGGAATTAGATGATCTCTGAGGTCCCTTCCAACCCTGACAATTCTGTGATTCTATATTGAAATTATTTGTAGACTGAGCAGTACATTCCCAAACACAGTGAGATGAGCAGCAATAGGAAAGAATTCATTTTAAATGGGATAGCAAATGATTTAGCATCCACAAAGCAGTCTGTAGCCATCTTAAATTAAAATACTGTGAAGGTAAATATGTTTCAAACCCCATTATTCAAATCAGTGCTCTGGGTTGGCACATGCTTCCCTTTTTGGCAGGCAACCCCAACTTTTCTAGTCATGTTCAGTGCCTCCAGCCTGTCTAATTTTGGCCCTGTTGCTTAGACACAGTGTTTGTAGCTGCCAGCAGCATGGCACCTTGTATAAGGCATGAAAAACTCCCAAAAACATTCTAGTCACCATATGGTAACAACTTGTGGGCACTGCTAAAAACAGGAAAGGGGAAACAAATAAATATCTGGCCAATTTTACAGCTCGGTAGCATTTTATAACTATCATCTGACGTTTTTACATCTATTAGTGGTACCAACACCAACCAGCAAAGAGGCAAAGGATGAACAAGACATCTTAAGACACTGGAGTGCTAAAAGACTGTCCCAAGCTGTGCCCTTTACCCTGAGCATGATGCGATGCTCGATGTTGAGCAGGATCTTCTTCTTCTCCCGGTAGTCGCGGATGAGCGCGTGCAGCGTGTCACAGTGGGGCACCCACCCAATCAGCCCTGAGTTTGTGGACAGGGGGATGACAGCATATCTCTGGATGCTGCAGGATGAAATGGAGAAGCAGAGCTCAATAAATGTTGTGAATCATGATGTTTTGAGGCGCTTAAAACAACCACAACGACACCTGACTCTGATCCAAACTGTCTCTTCAGGGATTGCCCTGCTCTGCTTCTTTTCAGACAGACCTGGACATCCATTTGGACAGATTGCTGCCAGATCATCTACAGACATCCTCAAAGCTTAGGTGGTTTCCAGTGGTAGATTGCTTTCAGAAGGCACCCACAATGATCTATTATTTGCACATGACATTTGATATGTTCACGCTTGAAAGACGCTGTAGAATTGCAGGCAGTGACTATTCGCCAAGCTGTTTGTTGACTATAATAAAAAATCCTCAACAAAAACCCCCTGTTCTCAGCCTCCTAAGGCAGTGCTCAACTATCCTGAAATAGGGGTTGCCTCAAAGACTGTAACTATTTACCAGATAGGACTTCAATTAAATAAAACAAACAATTACCTCAGGATCCTTCAGGATACATTTCCTTCAAGTTTGAATTCTATCAATGCTTTTTCTTTTTCTTTCTCTTTTTTTTTTTTTAAATTAACTTAGTTCCAGGATTCACTATTTCCTTACAAACCAGCTGGTTGTGCCAAGGGTTACTTGGAAACTGCACCTTCACAGGGAGTGACTTGTGCAGAAGCACCCTCAGTGATCACCCACCACACGTACCTGAGGTTTTTACGGAGAGAAGTTGGGTCATTTGCCAGCAGAGTGTTGACCAACCCAAAAAGCTGCATCACTCTCTCGTCTTGCCGAAGGTCTTCGTGACCTTTCAGAAGGAACACAAACTCGTGCCCATTGCTTCCTGTGAAAGAATTAACAGAAAAGTTTATTCTGGCTGAACAAACAAGAGTAAATCCACATGCACCCAAGAACTGGGAAGTGTAGCAGCCAGACTGACCAGACCACTAAGAAATACCTCACTTGAGAAGTGCTGGAGAGGTTTTACCCACTAAATATGCAGGTTGACCTAAATCAGAGAATCATTTAGGTTGGAAAGGACCTCTAGGATCAGCACGTCCAACCTTTGTCCAACATCTCCCAAGACCATGTCTTGAAGCAGCACATCTACTCGTTTGTTGAACCCCTCCAGGGATGGTGACTCCACCACCTCCCTGGGCAGCCTGGTGCAGCAATGACTGTTTAAATAGCAGAAGAGCCAAGTGAAAGCTGCTCTCCTTACCCATCAAGGTCAACTTCCTGGGCCGCTGCTTGGAGGTGATGACCTGCAGGGAGGGAGCGATGGACTGGATGCGGATGATGGGCTGGTTGGGATCGTACGTTCCTGGCACTGCCAGTTCCAGGTCCCGGCACATCAAGAGCTTTGGGGACACGTATTGTAGTTCCAAGGAAGTGAGCTGCCAAAATCAAAACACAACCCCCAGAATGTCAGTTAGATCCCACTGAGACATCTGAAGAGTTTATGCTGTTGAGGGACCTCCAACACTTCAGTCACTTGTCAATACTCCAGATGCTTGCAGGGAGCGCTGCATAAGCAGCAAACTTGCAGCAAATCACATTTATTTCCAGAATACTGAATTTGAATGATTTGAATAACCAGAAAACATGAATCAAGACTGATATTGACAACTTGCACTGCAAGACCCCAACAGAGCTGCACCCACCTGGGGCAGCTGCTTTGAGATACGCCGGAACACGTGGTAATAGAGATCCCAGGCCTGGGTCAGGTCTTTGACATTTCCTGATTTCATGTACTTCCTGCACCACTCCTGAGCCTCCATCAGATCTCTGCCATAGGCCTAGGAAGGGAAAAACAACAGGAGAAAAACGTTTCTACAGGCTACAGTAAAACAGGTAGAGACACTTAATACCTACAAAAAGCATCATCACAGTCTGTTTTCAAACTGCATTACAAACACTTTATCTCATTGTTATAGCATAATCATTTTCATCAGAATTAAAGATCCAGAAATTCCTGGGTCCAAGACATGCTCAGAGTTTATTAGACAACTGTGCTGCTCACAAATAGGCTTCATGATAGGAGGCAACATAGTGAATAGAAGTGATGTTTAATAGTAGGCTCAGAAGCTCAAATCAATTCCTTTTGCTGGCTTGAGAGAGATGATCTCTATAGTTGTGCTGGTTCTAACTGTGAAGCAAAGCAGACTGGAGTTGGAAGAGTTAACTGCAGAGCAGTTGGATGTTTTCCAGACCCTCAGCTGACACAAGACTCCAGAGCAGGTACCACCATGGCTCCTGTAGTGCTGTAGTCACCAAAAGTGATACAGATCTAAACATAAATGTCAATAACAAAGCCTGCAATTAATGAGTGCCAAGAGATTTACTCTGTGTTAGGTTGCAAAGGTCCCTGTAACACATCTGGGGCAGGTGGTTGTCCTGCCTGGCTTTGAGGGCATGCAGAAGGTGATGCTCTTGGCTATGTGTGATACCTGATTGAAGGATGTCTCTTTTAAAGTCTGAGGCCCACGCTCCATCATTGCATGAAGTGGTTCCAGCACCTCAAACATCCCCTTCACATTCCTTTCTCCAAAGTACAGACGAGATGCTTCTTCCAGCCCTTCATGCCACATCTCGTGCCACAGGATGGCTACACGGATCAGCTCCTCACTCACCTGGTTTAGGACAGGAAAACAAATATTAAACACCTAAAGAAAAAAAGCTGTGGCCATATACTGATGTAGAAATGCAAACCCACTTCCTGCCCCAAAGATCATGAAATATTTGCTGTGGCAGCTAGAGGGAGCTGCAAGAACTCCCACAAGGCTGCTCTGCTCTTCTGCAAGAAGCTGATCACACTTTTCTCACCTTATTTGTTGCCTTTGAAATTTTCTATATATATAGAATCATAGAATCATTTAGGTTGGAAAAGACCTCTAGGATCATCAAGTCCAACATTTGTGTAGCTTGGTCTGAAAGTATTATTTTCATTTAGTCATAAAAATCTTTAGCAAGTGAGTTAAATTACTCTTTTGATGCTATGCTCTCTAAGTTTTGTTTCTAATTTTCATTAAGCAAAAATCTCTCTTTATCAAACAAGGATTCTTCACTTATTTCTTTTCTAAAGTTACTCATAAGGAGACACAAGAACTCAGTGTTTGAACACTATTTTCCTTCTTAAATTAAAGCATTTTCTTGAAATTATACTAGCACCATAACTTCTACCAATTGCAAAACCCCCCAAATTAATTCTACCTGAACAAAATAAACAATGAATAGTCATTTTGTGTGACTACACCTGTGGGACACCTACTCCTGGAACCCTGCCCAATTCATGGCACAGAAAGGACTCACCATCATTGCCTGCTGCACCAGGGTGTTGCTGTGCTCACACATGTTCTTCAGGATCTTATTGGCAGCATTGTGCCGAGCAGTGGTTGTAGATTTAGAGGCCACAGTCAAAGGATAGATCAAAGCCTACAAGCAAAATCAACCCATAATATTTTAGAACCACACAGAAGAGCTACATAAATTGAAAACTAAAGTTCAAATAAATTGAAAATGTATTTAATTCCAATGAAAATAAATAATAAATAATTGAAATTAAATACTACTAATAAAATACTACTAATAAATACTAATAAATAATTGAAATTAAAATTATTTATTAGTAGGAGTCTTAGGGCTAGACAAGAGAAAGCAAGGTTGCTTCCAGAAAGAGGTGACAGGAATTTGCCATTCAAAGTCTTCCAATCTGAAAAGCTTACAAGACTTTAATTCCCTGAGCAGCAGAATGACTTTGAGAGCCTGCATCAAACTGGAAGAACAAAACACCTGGTTTTAGCATCCACGCTGGAGGAAGAAATGCAGATAAAATGCCTGTGAGGTAGCCTCTTAGTAGCCACTTAATGAGATTTAAGGTGATTTGCACTCCCCAGTATTCTACTGGACAGAGAGAACCTCCCCTGCTGCGTGGCTCATCCCCCTCTTCTCCCATTTTAATGCCAACAGTGCTGAGATAAAAGCAGCAGAAACAGTCCCCACCCTCACTACCCTTGACTTCCAGTGCAGGCATCTGGACTGGGTGAAATGGAACACAGTAAATGCTGTGCTTGGCCACCAGTCCTTGGAAATCCCTCCTCTGGGCCAAACTTACCTGGGGATGGTACCGGCCAATATCTGTGAGGAGCTGGTGAATGAGACGTCCCACTAAGGGCCGAGGGGTGTCAATTCTGGCAATGAGCTGAGGGATAACCTGGCAGTAAGGAGAAGCAAAATGAACATCCCTGTCATCTCCTGTGTTTAGTTCACAAGCTGTTCTGCCCCCTGCCCATTTTTGAGGTGGTCAGAGGATAATAAAGCCCCAAAGATCGTCAGGAACACAGAACAGCCCTGTGAGATCACAAGAGTTCTGTGCAAAACTCTTACAGAATCCTAAGGAAAGGGTAAGAGGTGCCTTGAATAATGCTCCAAGAAGAAATAAAGCCTTTTTTATATATTTACAAGAGTCATTCTACAAGGCAATCCTGACTGTGAATTACACCAGAGCAGCACAGAGCTGTCTTACACTCAACCACCACTCAATGCAGGTCATCTTCAATGTTAGGATTCTCATTCTCATTCATATACCCTAATCTGTATACAAAATACAGAAACACAAGAGTGTTTCTCATGTCTCTGTTCAAGATGCCTGTTAAATCAGCTACAAACTGTACAGCACAGTGCTCTCACTGCTCACCTACAGAGGATTGCTTAGCAAAGGATTATCATGGATATCACGTAACAAATCCCCAAGATCCCCCCAGAACTGAGATTTCTCTCAGCTCTTCATGCTCCTTACCTGCAGCCACGTGTCTATTTGGATTGCCTTGACCCCTTCTACCAAAGCCTCATTCACATCAGGCCAGTGACCATAGTCAAACCACAGAGTGAGGACTCTGGAAAAGAGAAACACACTTGTTAGGAATGAAACAAAATCCCCATTCCAGTCAAAAACCTTCAGATTCACTTATGAGTGACTCCTCTTCCCAGAAACCAGAGATAGTAGGATAAGGGCTAATCCACCTGACACCAATTAGCTTGGACTGAAACATTCACTTAGTTTAATGATAACAAAAAGAGCAAAACCAGGTTCTACCTAATTCATGTGCCCATATCAACTGGATTTCATTGACTATGTGCTTTTAGATGTACCTTAGAGTGTCCTGCAGGTTGTTTCCTCGAGACAGGGATATGGATCGGAAGAAACCCTGGACAGCAGGGACAGTGTACATCAGGAGGGTCTTGGATAAATCCTTGGGGAATGAAAATTGCTCCATTAGATCTACACAAGCACATCAGTCCACTAGAATCCTAAACTTAGCAGGGGGCCACAGGGAGAAAATATAGGGGCAAACAGGGAGAAATTATGGGGGGGAAACAGGGAGAAATTATGGGGGGGAAACAGGGAGAAATTATGGGGGGGAAACGGGGATCTAATCCACACTATAATTGACTTCTGCTCATACTCCTCATGGGACATGTTGCTTCTGGGTTTATGTTTTGCTTGACTACACGTAGCTCTTTCAGGGAACATTCTGTGAAATGTTTTTATACTTCGGTTTGTTGGCAAAGAGGCTAATAAAAGCTACAGCCCTACTGTGACTGGTGCATATATACATATATATATAACTGGTATATAAATATATAAACATATATAACAGGCATATAAATATATATATAACTGGTATATAAATATATATATAAAAAATACACACACAAGTACACAGAGAGCTTCCACAAGCCAGGTATGCCCAGTACCTTGCTCCCCACCACAGCATTTTCCTGTGCCTATGCACTAAGTACCAATTTCCCAAGATAACCAGGTAAGAAGGTACCTCAGTGACTTTCTTCTGCACTGGGGAAGGGATGGGGCTGTTCTCTGTGCTCTCAGCATCACTCTCACTGTTGCTGCCCTCGGTGTTGGCACTGGTGATGCTGGCTCCACTGGCGTGCCGGAGTTTCTTCTTCTCATCTCTGGCCTGGTTCTGGTGCTTGTAGTGAAGCACTGCCTCAAAGTTCATCACTGCCCAGGCGTGCCAGGCCTGCCAACAAGAGAACAAGAGTCAGAAGGAAGAGGAATCCTCTCTGCAACCTGTGCTTTCTAATTATCTGAGATGATTATCCAACCTTTCTGAGTCTGCAGACAACAGGAGAAACACCCTGCAGGCAACACCATGCTTGGCTTTCTCTAATTGCTTGTAGTTTTAACTGTCTTATCTTAAATAACATCATGGTGAGTTCTTGGCCAGGAGCTCCCTGTTGATATCCCATTCCATTCACACACACCTTAATTTTTCAAAGCTTAAAATGCAGATGAATATGTTGGGACCAGGGGAGGTGTAACAGAAACACAGGAGGTGGCTGCCTCAGAGAAGATCTGGCACCAAATATTAATTGAAATTTCACAACCCTGAAATCAAAGGCTCTTTATAGAATGTTTGAGGCTGGAAGGGACCTCTAGAGCTCATCTGGTCCAACCTCCCTACACCAGCAGGGACATCTCTACCTAGGGCAGGCTGCTCAGAGCCCCAGCAAGCCTGACCTTGAAGGACTCCAGGGATGGGGCCTCCACCCCCTCTCTGGGCAGCCCATTCCACTCATCTATCACCCTCAGACTAAAGAACTTTTTGCTAATATCCAGCCTAAATCTCTCCTTTCCTAGCTTAAAACCATCACTCCTTGTCCTATCATTACAAACCCTTTTGGGAGAATTAACTCTCTCTTTGGAGAATTAACAACAAGGCTACTTTCCTAGTTCAAATATACCAGGTTAGACCAAGTTTTTTTTTTTCCATTTAGACTATAATTTCTCCCTGTTAACTGACAGGAGAGAAAGTCCCAAAAGCAAGACTAGAAACCAAATTGTAGCCTAGTTTTACCAGTCATGAAATCCTAAACAAGAACCTCCTGGGCTGCTATCTCAATTTCTTTTAAATCCTACTCACAGAAACAAGGCAGACAAGAAGATCTCCTGTAACTATGATCATTTTCCTCCCCTGTAGTATGTGATGTGATCCCTGCAATGGTGCCTGGAAGCTCCTCCCTACTGACCTTGTACCAGTTGCGGTCGTGCTCGGTGGCAGCGCTGTAGTACTGCAGCACCTTGGGGATGGTGCTCTCGTTGATGCCCTGCAGGTTCAGCTGCCACTCACCCAGCTTCAGGAAGCACCTGGGGGAGCAAAGGGATTAATGATTCAGAACCTGGAAGGAAAACGAGGCCTGCTGGATGAAGAGGCAGACTTCTCTCAAGCCTGAGAGACATTTCATGGGGTAAACCCACTCACAGAGCCTCTTCTGCAGACTGGGACCATGTGTGTGTTAACATAGGATCATTCAGGTTGGAAACGACCTCCAGGATCATCAAGTCCAACCTTTGTCCAACATCCCTGACCCCTAGACCATGTCTCCAAGCACCACATCTACTCATCTGTTGAACTCCTCCAGGGATGGTGACTCCACCACCTCCCTGGGCAGCCTGGTCCAGTGCCTGACCACTCTGTCAGTAAAAAACTTCTTCCTAATGTCCAACCTAAACCTCCCCTGGAGCAACTTGAGGCCATCACCTCTTGTCCTGTCATTAGTTACTTGGGAGAAGAGACCAACACCAGCCTCACCACAACCTCCTTTTAGGTAGTTGTAGAGCAATGAGGTCTCCTCTCAGCCTCCTCTTCTCCAAGCTAAACAATCCCAGTTCCCTCAGGCTCTCCTCATAAGACACATTCTCCAGTCCCCTCATCAACTTAATTTTTCTTCTCTGCACCCTCTCCAGCCCCTCAATGTCCTTCTTATCCTGTGATGCCCAAAACTGGCCCCAGTGCTCAAGGTGTGACCTCACCAGTGCCAAGTACAGGGGCACAATCACCTCCCTACTCCTGCTGGTCACACTATTGCTGATACAGGTTCATGTAAGGTTCTGATACAGGCAACAGGTAAGGTTAAAAACACCCACAGCCTGCTTGTAGGTGTGGAAATAACTAGTTAACAGTTTAATTTTAGGAGGCAAGGTGAGGGTCAAGCTTTGCTCCTCATTTATATCATAATAAGTAGCTAACAACAGAATCAAAAGACTTCATCAGCACTGATGGAAGGCACAGAGCACATGTTCTGGCTACACCACAGGAATCAGCCTCCTGAAGAGAACACTGTGGCAGACAACCAGTGGAAACACAGAGCAACTGCTCTTCCCCCAAGCCAGAACCCCACTCAGCCACCCCCTCCCAAAGGGAAGGAAAAAGCATTTCACTGCAGCAGGGTGGGGTTGGGAAGGTTTGTGCACAGCTTAAGACTTTGCTCCCTCAGCAGGTTTAAACACCCCAGTTACCCAGCTGTCCTGTCTGGGGTTTGTGTTTTCCAGAAAGCATTGTGCAAGAAAAATAGTGTGCACAACTCATTCCTGATCTGCCTTCCATCATAGTCCCTCTGAAAAAAATAAGATGATGGTGTTCTCAAGTTCCCACTCTCACAAAAGCAAGTGAAGTGCCTGCCTCCCTTCAAAAAAACCCCAAAGCTTCAATAGTAAGCACTAGGCAATTTCTTCTTTAAACAGGAAATGACAGATCTGGCACCTCCAGATGCAGAGAGGAAAACAGAGATTAAAAAAATGTGTTTTTAATGCAACAATATTTTAAGAGACCATCACATGCTGGGCATCTATTGCCCAGAGCTCTGCTGCTGTAGCAGGGGCACACGCTGCCAAGCACAGATGTGCCAGGCATGTGGGAAGTGCTTCTTTCCTGCTGACTGGATCTCCTGAAAACCAAAGAAACAGCCATGCTGGGAGTGCTGTGAGCCTCAGCACTGGAAAAACACAGCCAGCCCCCAGCAACAAACACGAGCTTGTTTGTGCTGGTGTGTCACAAAAACATTTAGTGAAAACTATATGATAGAGAAGAATGTAAAACCAAGTGAGTCTCTACCAGCTAAATGAGAAATCCCCAGTTCCTTTTTGCAGAATCACAGAATGTCAGGGGTTTGGAAGGGACCTCCAAAGATCATCCAGTCCAACCCCTCACCAGAGCAGGTCACACAGGAACACGGCCAGGGGGGCTTTAAACATCTCCAGAGAAGGAGACTCCACAACCTCCCTGGGCAGCCTGGGCCAGGCTCTGGCACCCTCACCAGGAAGAAGTTTCTTCTCCTATTGATGTGGAACCTCCTCTGGTCCAGCTTGTACCCCTTGCCCCTTGTCCTATCACTGGCTGTCCCTGAGCAGAGCCTGGCTCCATCCTCCTCACACTCTCCCTTTACATATTCATAACCATTCATGAGGTCACCCCTCAGTCTCCTCTTCTCCAAGCTCAAGAGCCCCAGCTCCCTCAGCCTTTCCTCAGCAGGGAGATGTTCCACTCCCTTCAGCATCTCCCTGGCTCTGTGCTGGACTCTCTCCAGCGGGGAGATGTTCCACTTTTAATCCAAGCATGAGCCTTGTCTGAGATGTGCCATCAGCACAGCCCCTGCAACCTCAGGGAAGACCCTGTACAGCTGAAGGGTGTCCCAGGAGCAGGTGCTGACCGTGCCATGAGCTTGTGGAGCTCCTGCTTGTGCTGCTGGTCCTCGGTGGCGATGGCGTGCTGTGCCTGCTGCTGCATCGTCTGCACAAAGTGCTGCATGTGCTGGAAGGCATCAATCTGCAAGAGGGGACAGTTGCATCAATTAGCACCAAATTAAAAGCAATTTCACAAGAGGGGGAGATGAGGTGGGAAGAAATTCTCACTGAAAGCACAAATTACATTCTTTTTCCCAGTCTCCCTAATCTTTGTACCCTCTTTCATTCTGCTTTCTACAACTGCACCAGTTTCCTGCATCTTGGCACAGCCCAGTGCCACCCAAAGAGGCAGGCAGAGAAGGCCCAGGTACTTCTTGGGTCATTTGCTGAAGAAAGTAAGACACTTTTACACTGTTTTACCAAGCCAAGAGAATAGGGCCTCAGCAGCAGCTCCTGTTTTTCAAATTCAAATAAAGAACAGTTAGGTCATGGCAATGTTCTCATAGCAATGGCTCTGCTCCAGTGCTGGCAATCCCAAAGACAGGAAAAATAAAAAAGATGTGGCAGAATATGAGAATAAATGGAGGCTTTAATGTATATTAAAAAAAGAGATAAGTTATCCAGTCTGGAGCTTATTGGATTTGATTATGTAAATTCTCCCTGTGTTGCAATGTCAAAAACATTCACCCTGGGCTCTTTGGAGCCAAATTGTTCCCCTGACAAAACCCTATGTGCTTTTCAGCTGTCTTTCAGTTAGAAATTTTCAATAATGTCCTTAATGAAAGTCAGTTCTGCTCAGCAACTAAGTACAAACTGTTCAGGATATTTTGCTAAAACTGGTAATAAAAACCCCCTTCCTCTTCCAGCATGTAACCCTGGCCATAGGTACAGTGTGGAGACTTGGCAAGCAGAAGAGTGGACCAAATGTCAAGTACAAATCCTACACAGTAAAATCCTGGTGAGGACAGAAGAGCCACTATTCACCACTAATCCTGGCTGCATCCCTGGGGTACCTGACACTGGTTTAGCAAAAATCAACTTTCCACATAGGAAATAAAATCAGGACCAGGCTTTCTCTGTCACTACAGTTTTAAAGCAAGATTTCAAAAGCTTATCCTCTGAATAACAATAAGTAAAAGGATTAGTTACTCATTTTTAGATGAGCAACAGTAAAACCTTCAGCCTTGGCTTTGTTCTGTGCTGATTATCACAGAATCACAGAATGTCAGGGGTTGGAAGGGACCTCCAAAGATCCATCTAGAGCAGGATCACCTAGAGCAGGTCACACAGGAACACATCCAGGGGGGTTTTGAATGTCTGCAGAGAAGGAGACTCCACAACATCTCTGGGCAGCCTGGGACAGGGTCTGGCACCCTCACCACGAAGAAGTTTCTTCTCCTATTGATGTGGAACCTCCTCTGGTCCAGCTTGCACCCCTTGCCCCTTGTCCTATCCCTGGCTGTCCCTGAGCAGAGCCTGGCTCCATCCTCCTCACACTCTCCCTTTACAGATTTATAACCATTCATGAGGTCCCCCCTCAGTCTCCTCTTCTCCAAGCTAAAGAGCCCCAGCTCCCTCAGCCTTTCCTCAGCAGGGAGATGTTCCACTCCCTTCAGCATCTCTGTGGCTCTGTGCTGGACTCTCTCCAGCAGTTCTGTGCCCTTCTTGAGCTGAGAGGCCATGAAGAGCTAACAGCACACACAACCTGAGCAATGGAACAGAGGCTGTGATGTCCTCTCGTACCTTGCGGGCGCTCTTCCACATGTGCTTCATGTAGGCATAAGTCACCTGGGGATGTACTGTTGGCAGGGGGTGATCCAGCTGCCGAGATGGATCTACTCCCAAGAGCAGGACAAGGGTCTTATGGGCCAAAGCCTGGAGAAAATTGCAAGGAGAAGAAGTAGGTTAAAACCAGCTCCTTCTTACCTCCATTTCGTATTGGCCACAGAATTGCCCACCACTAAAAAATACCCAAAAACACAGACATAGCAGCCTTATTGCCACTCTCTGGACTGATAAGAAGAGAGTGGCACAAAACAAACCATGTGTCTTCATTGGGATCAGTGTTAGAGTCTCATTTTAAAAGCCAGCAGAGTGTGAAGTCTCTGTTTCAGTTATTTTTTGTAATAAATCTCGTGGTGAATGTTGAAATAGGATTATAATGTTCAGTGATAACAACGTCACTCTCTAGATGTGACAGAGAGTGCTTTAGCAGAGACAGACATTATTAATGAGCTTTCAGGTACAGTATACAATAAAAAATTGGCTCTGAGGCTCTCAGGTGTCACACTAATCTCACAAAAATAACCTTGGCTACAAGCATGAACTGTGTGCTGGTTACAAATTTAGCATTTAATAGAATTATAGAACGGTTTGGGTTGGAAGGGGCCTCCAAAGGCCACCTAGTCCAACCCCCCTACAATAAGCAGGGACATCTCTACCTAGGTCAAGTTGCTCAGAGCCCCATCAAGCCTGACCTTGAATGTCTCCAGGGATGGGGCCTCCACCACCTCTCCGGGCAAATTTCAACAATTTCTGAGCAATCTCCTCCTCAGAGGACAGCCCATCCTGCTTGGGCAATGGAAATATTGCAAATGCTGAAGGTTGGAGCCACATGCCAAAGCCAATCACCCACACCCTGGTGCAGAAGGCAGAGTTTGCCAGTGCTCACCAGTCTGCCACTCTTGCCACACAAGCTGGCGTACTTGAGCCAGGTTCTCATGTCCTCATGAGGGTTCACCACAAGAGATCTGACCATCAAGATTCTCTGCCAGTCTTCCACGATTCGTTGACAGCCCTGAGAGAAAAGGGAAGAGAGAACTTGTTAGTGCTTTATCTCCAACCTACCCCACAGAGCCTTAATTCAGGATCTGAAGGGACCTTTCCCAAGATGGAGAGACTTCAGTGCCCACAGCAGGCTGATGTTATGAACTGGCTGGCTATATTTTAGTGCTGCAATGTATGAAGAAGGTTAAATCCTTGACTCTTGTTCTCTGCAGCCAGCTCAGTGTTTGCAGTCTAACAATATCCTCTCATGGAAAAAGGAGAAAAGCTTCTAAAGCAGAAATACATCCAAAAATCAGGAAAGCTCTTTGTGCAATTCCAAAACCAGCTCAGAGTTTTATAACCCTTCTCAACCTACTTTTAAAGCCTATTTTTTGGTTGAAACAGGCACAGATCTCAATATAGAGATGGTACAAAACCAAACAGTTGCAAAGATATTTTTGTGATTGTCCTTTTTCTTCTCCTTGCATGTGTTTGCTTTTAGAGGCTGGCGTGACCAAACTGATCTTCTGCCAGAAACTGGAGTTCCAACTGCTGGGCTGCTTGTGCAAGCACTGTCTGGTCCTTGTCTGTCTGAGGGGAGAGGCAACAACATGGGCAGGTAGAGCAGGAGGAGGCTGCAGTTCAAGTGTTGAAGGATACTACAGAAAAGCAGCATTGTCAAAGGGACACTAAAACCAAATACATGGGGCTTGCTGTAATGGCCAATTACACCAAGTGCCAATAGCACCAAAGCACCTATTTCCTTCCCTTTTTGCCCAAAATTGAGAGCTAGGAAGTTAGGCAAAGCTTGTTCTCTAACACTCAAATATACCTCATCCAATAGGCATTTAAAAATTATTAAAAAGCAGCTATAAAATGTGTGAGAACTGTATGTCCTGCTCTCAGGACTATAAACAGCTGCACTCAGACATTACACTTCCCATCACTCTCAGTTTCTCCACCCCAGTGGAATGGTGCTGAGCTTTTCCAGACAGGAATGCAGATGGCAGACTAAAGGCTTTGTCACAGTTTCCCAAACAGCTGAAAACTATGCAGCAGCACCAGCCCTTCACAAGGAGGTGGATACAGCAGCCACAGTGAGGAACTCTGCAGAGGGAGAAATTCTTCCTCCAGGCAGTGCATCAAAATTTGGTATAAAGAGAACCTTGTACCCTAATTATGCTTTTTTTTCCCTCCCCTTCCTGGAATCACCTCCTTAAGCAGTATTCCTGCATGTCCTACTTCATCTGATGATGTTCACTTCCACTGTGGGGATGTCTCCTGTAAGGAAACAGCCTCAAAATATTTGGCTGATTTAAATCTTCAGAGGTGCTTTGGATTTTTACTGTTTAGAGTAAGAAAGACACAAACTTCTCTTTAAATACAGAGAAAGCAGCATTGCTAAGGGTCTTTTCAGAGCACAAGGCTAATCACAGAATCATTTCAGTTGGAAAAGACCTTTAAGATCATTGAATCCAACCATAAAATTAGCACTACCCAGTCCACCACTAAAACATGTCCCTAAGTGCCACCAATCAACTGGAAACGTTCTTGGAAGAGGTCAAAAAGGAAGAGGAGCATCTTTTATGAGTATTCTCTGTCCTGAGTAACCTGCTCAAGTGGGAGGTGTCCCTGCCCATGGCAGGGGGGTTGGAACTAGATGATCTTTAAGGTCCCTTCCAACCATGATGATTCTATGATTCCCAGCACTGTGAGAGAATTCACTTCCTAAAATGCAGCCAGCCAGGTAAAAAGTTCAAACTAGCCTCATCCAAACCAGTATTTCCAGGTGTGACCCAACACTGCCACAAGCAGCCTTGGAGATGAAATAGATGCTTACAGAATGGAGACATTAGTAACAAGGTTTAAACTGTCCTGCTGAAGTGTCCCATGAACAGACAGCTCAGGAACACTACTCGAAAAAACCCAGACAAGCAGGAGAAACCCAGAGAAGACCAAGTTTGCAGCCATGCAAGCATGTATGAAGGGGAAAGACTTGCTGAGCCACCACACTGACTTGAAAGGAAGCTGCTCATGGCAGCACATGAGCACCTCCACAGCCCTACCTGCAGCCTTTCCCACCAGATCTGGCGGATGATCTCCCGGCGCTCCGGTACAAGTTTATACTGGATAACCTCCTCCAGCTCCGACAGCATCTGGCAGGACACCATAGCCTGAGGGGAACAATCACATTCCATCCCAATCACTACACAACAAATCTATAATTAAGGAGCAGTATTTTGGCATCCAGATCTTAAGTGCATGTGCTGTCCAAGAGGTAAAGGACAAACTGCTACACACTGGGAACTGGGGGATCTGCTGATTCTAACCTTCTAAATGTTAATTCTTATTTGATTGGGGGAGCTCACTTCACTCTAACTTGTCCCAAAGCTGCTCCTACAAAGTTATGTTTATCTGACAAGAGCCATTTAGTTTGTGGGCCTATAGAGGTCTTATGTTTGAGCTACTCAGAAGGTTTATGCAACTTCTAGAGACAGTCTGAGGAGAAGGAAGGCTGAGAATTAGACACTTACCCCATAGGCTCGACTGTAGCTCTCTCCTGCCATGGCAGTCAGCTCAGCATCTAGCAGGTCTCTGGCTTTGTCAATGCACTGGAACAGAACAGGATATTGGGGCAAAGGTGGCATATCTAGAGTCAGCTGCTGGAACTGCTATTCAACTGTTCCACCTCATGAACAGAGCTGGGGTTCTTCCCGTTCTCCAACAAGAATCAGGAAAGGATGTTATCAAAAGAATTAACAGGAAAAAGTGTCCAGGGGCACGTATAGAGGAGGCCCAGGGGGCTTCATTTATCCTCTGCCCAGTCTGAACTTTGTCTACCCAATCTCAGTTTGAATTATTTCTAATCCTGCTGTCATTGGAGAGATCATCGTTAATAACTTTTATAGAGCAAGAGAAATTCACATTTTACTGGAAGGGAGTGGGTACCAAAAAAGCCTCAAGAAATGTCTGTTAATAATATACAATGATAGAAAATAGCTTGTGCTGGTTTATGTAACCCAACAGGTTTTTATGAATTTTACAAGACAGCAAATTCCATTTCTCTTACTCCAACTAAGACATGCTCCTCAGGCATGAAATAAATCCTGCTCTGGTTCCAGCCATTATATAATCTCTCTTCTATAGTTTTTCCTCTTCAAAATGTGAAAGGTCAACCACAAACTCTACCCCTTTGAATGCCTGGCTAATTTTACTGTGCACATCACCCAAAAATCCACGCATGGGTTTTGACAGAGCAGATTGAATTAGTCCTTTATCTAAGCTGGCAAGTCAGCACAGAATTCTGAGACATGGTACTTGAGCTTCCCTGGAAAGTAAACAAGATGCTTCACATCTACAGAGGGGAAAAAGCCTCTCTGCAAATCTCTGTGACCAACAAGCATCCAGCTCTGGTTAACAGACATTCCTCGCCTTGATTTCTCATCTCAAGTTAAGATTTATCATTGCCACTATAAAAAAAATAGAGGAAAAATTCTGGTACATGATATGAGCACTTCACTGAAAAAATTGCAACAGACAGAAGGGCACAGAATATCCATGAAGAACCTTGTGTGCTTATGCCATGAATGCCTTTTATCAAGCAGTGCCTTGTAGAATGGAACCTCTGCTGAGAATCCTAGATAATCTGTCTAGAAAACAGACCTAAAAGGAAAGATGCCTAAGAATGACTAAGGCATTCTTACCCTCTACAGCACCACTAGTATCTGGACAGCTGGTCACTGCTGTGTTTCTGGAAGTACCAGATAAGCTCAATCACCAAGGGCTTTTTTTTTTCAGTGGAAAACAGGTTATTGGGCAATTCATAGGTTACAGCCAACTGCTTTAGACTAGAATGTCTTTCCATGTACCTGTCTAGCCTGGTTCATCTTAAACGAGGTTTTGGGAAGCCAACAAGGAAGAGAATTACCTGCTGAGCCAGGGAGAAAAGGTCCTGATGAAGAGCCAGCACAGCCCTGTAGAAAGCCCCATCGTGGGTGTCCCTTGGGATCATGCAGGTATATTCTTCCATGCTGTCCCACTGCCCTGCAGAGACACAGACACCCTCAGCAACACCAAAGCCCCCTCTGCAAGGTGAGAACAGACCCATGCTACAGTGCTGAGACATCAGTGACCAGGCCTGATGCTGTGTGGTGCTCCTACACTTAACTCAGCTCTCCAGCAGCTTGTCTGTGGCAGGGGCAGTCTCTGTTAGATGCACACACACAGTTATAGACAAGCCAAGCACAGGCATTTTTCTTCTAGGCAAACTGTTATCCTCATGGAGAAGGTTCTTGCATTCCTTGTGACGATGAAAAAGTTGAAGTGCTGACACTTCCAGAGCATTTGAATGATTTAGTGTCCTACAAGGCAGCAGATGAGCTTTCCCTCAAAGGCTGGCAGACAGCAAGTGATTTACAAGCTTCTCTAGCAAATATCTGGCTATTGACCTAATGGATCTTTGGACCATTTCTAGATTTATTCCACTTCAGATTGTCTGCTCAGACACAACCCATCAAAGTGCTCAACTGATACTGTGCTGTAAATATTGTTCTGCTCTTTGTAAGAGTCTGCCACAAATCTGAGAAATTCTACTCAGCTCATTTCAAGTCTGAGCAACGTTCCATGTAAAACTAAACAAAGGGACCAGCTGATTATCTGCTCAGACCAACAAGGGGATCTCTCTGGCACCTGAGACCACCTCAGGGAAGTGCAGGTTTTCCAAAGGGCTCAGCATGGAATGACACTTACTTCACTCTCCAACATAAATGAATTTTGTGCTTTAATTTTGCTGTTTCTTACATTCTGTGGTTCTGAAGTGAGTTAAAGCCCTCTGTGCTCCCACGTGGTGGGCTGTCAACACTACCACACAAGGATCCCTTACCTAGACCCCAGGCAGCAGCAGCAGCCATCCTGGCCATCTTAGCTTGGGTTTCATCATTGACCTGTGTCCACTTCTCACAGCATTGCTGGTGGAGCTGCCCCCTAAGAAGAATCCACAATTTCTCATCAGCAAAAAGCCTCTTCTAAGAACTCTGCTTTGTTAAACAACCACTTTCCATAGATAAGACACCACCAGCCCCATTGTTCTTTTTATACAGAGTGGAGAACAGGATTTTTCTCTGGCTGACTCTGACACACTAGTTTGATGACAAATATCTTATAGTCACAAAGCAATTAGAAGGCACATTATGCTTTGAAAACACAGGAGTTTGCCTTTGTTCCTCAGCAGTTAGCAATGCCTGCTTTACAAACTCAACTGTCCACTCCACTCTACAAATACAGAAACAAAAACCATCCCCAAGGAAAAAAAAACACCAAACCACCACCAAGCAAGGGATGGTTACAATTTTTTGCAAGTGTCAGTGCAAGAAACACATGATCTCAATAACTTGTGCCTGGCTCCTGCTCTCAAACACTGTGGATAACACACTGTGACAGAGACCAGACAAGACTACTGTAACCTCCTATGAAGACTTGTCATGGCAAGATCTCAGAGGGGATCTGAATCTTTCATCTCCAGTGAAGAGGAAACATTAGGATTTTTTATATTATTTCTTTTAAATCAACTGTGAATGCTCCATTAATCAAACCAATTAGTGTGGGTGTTGCAGGCCCAGAATTCCTCAGGCTGGATACTCTGTAGCTGTGGAAGAGCTGCCAATGGTGAGGGAGCCCAACTTGCCTTCTCTGCTGTCATCCCCTCCTCTCCCAAAGAGGATGAGTTAGTCAAACAGAACTGAGGCTGCCACAAGCAAGAGAGTCACTCTGACAGCCTAATGGCCCAGGAGGAAAAAAAAAACAAACCAAGCCAAGCCAAGCCCAGCAACAGCAGTAAATCAGCACCTCATAGATGCTGATCTAGTAGTGTGGCTCTTGCAGGCACAACTACATCAGGAGACAAACAGCTGAGAATATTTTGGCTGTACTTTCAAAATGTCATTGCATGGAGCACTGAAATAATGATGCTGCATTTTATCAGTGCTAGACTGACTGTCATAACCTGCCAAGCAGGCTCAGATGGGCAAGCTGAACCCTGCTGAAGAATATCAGCAGCCACAGCATGGAATCCTCAGTCTCAGGGTGACATCTCTGTAGCCAGCTGCAAGGCAGCAGAGAGCACTCTGCAAAGGCTCTGCTGAACTGTAAAACTCATCTGCACAGGGAGGGAGTGCAGATCTTTGTGAGACTGGGGCTGCTCTCATCACCACAAGCTACCAATGTAGTAGCTACCAAGATGTAGTATCTGGCTCCAACAGAAGAGAAGCCTCCTTTTGTAATGTATTTGTCATTGATGTGAAGAATCAGGAGGCTGAGAGAAGACACTTTACACAAATACATGTCCTACAGGAGGTAAAAATGCCATAAACCCCTGGTGGGAGCTGCCTGCTCCTAAAAAAGGTGTTTTGAGAAATGCTCAGTAAGAGGATCTATTTTTCCTACTGAAAAAGCTACACCCAACACACCTCATCCTCCTCGAGAAACAAAAAGGGCAGAAGAATGCTGTCAGCAGTTGGTTTCTCTAACAGTAAAATGACTCTAGTGAAGAGGAATCTCCTCCCTTGTGCCACCCCACGGGTTCACGTCAGGACCCATCAGGGGAGAGCTCTAGTGACATGAAGAGTTCAGGGGGAAGGCGGAACCTGGAGCAGACCCCACATGCCCCAGGGCAGGACTGCACGCTGCAGTGCTCAGGATGCCTTCTCCTATTATCTTCCTGGAGCTGAGCACAGAGGAAAACAGAAGCCCAGTTAACTCACAAGCTCTAAGTCACCACCAGCTCCCCCTCTCCCAAACACTCACTCTCCTCAGTTACCTGTTGACACCACCTTTAACACAGAGTTTAAAATACCATGTTTGCAAAAACAATGTTTAATGAAGGCTAAAAAAGAGCAATAATGAAAAACTCATCCACCTACAAAGTGGGCTAAAGGGTTTTAAGGTGGGAGAATATTTATTTAGTATAATCTTAAACCCAAGTGACTATTAAGAAGCAGTTTCATCAAGAGTTGTGCACACACCTGGGCATTTTGGCCAGAAATAAGGAAATCTCTCATGTTTGAATCAGAGTTTAAAAAGGAGGGGTACAACAAGCTCCTTTTATGATTGTGTTTGACAAGTGCTGCCCAATTAGTGTTTTCTGAGAGGTCTCCCCTGTTTACAATCTCTTTCTCTGTTACCAGTGGGGTTGATCTGATGATAAGCCTGCAGATTCTTGTTCAGAGACCTTAACTCACCTCCCCAAAGGTTTAGAGAAGTTATTACCAACTGTCTGCAACCAACTAAGTGAGAAGTCACAGGAAATACTCAAACTATTATGTAAGCAGAAGTAAATAGGAATTCAGGCAGAAAAATTCCACCTGGATGGCAGCATCCAGAGAAGAGACAGACACCATCTTCCTGAGCCTTCAGGCATTCCTCTCTTACCATTCCCCAAGAGCTTCCAAGCAGCGCATCCGTCCCAGCATCAGCTCAGGGTCATCTTTGTTTGTGTCCATCTTCTTGTCATAGGCCACCAGAGCATCTTCCCATTCATGGAGCTTTTCATACCAGGTAGCTTGAATTTCCTAAGGTTGGAGGGGGGATAAATCAGAATAAAGAGCAGGATTAACAGTCAGTGGTTTATATTAACTGTTGCAGCTTTTCCTGAAAGGCTCTGTGTCTATGGTGGTCACTTAAACCTCCTTTCATTCTAAATATCCTCATGGATTTCTGTGACACAGAGAAAAGCCTTGAACCAGTGTGAAAATGGGAATCCTGAGTATTGCTCAACCTGCACAGAAATGGGTTCAGGTTTACTAGAGGGATAAGTCCAACATCACCCCCACAATGCCATTGAAATACCAGCTCTGTAGCTGGTGCTTTTCTTTTTGGAGAGGGGGAGTGAGTGGAATATAAGAAAGGGTAAATCTATAAAATATTCCACTTCCCACTGTTGCATTTATACAATTCTTGTGCTCAGGAATGAGTGATTAACTGGGGAAAAACCCAGACCCCAAAAGCACCCTGTGCATCTGGCTACTGCTAGCCCATGTTTTAATACAAGTAGTTTGATGTTGGGGTCTAGTCTCAGCCCTCACAGGAAAGGCTGTGGTTTGCAATAAAAACTTTAGAAGTAAGCCAAGCAGTGATCTCCATCAGCTGCACAAACTTTTCTTCAGTCTTTGTTTTGAGATTTTGTTTCTAATTTTTAAGAAATAAAATTCCTTCATATATTTTTTTCATCCTCCTCTCTACCAATGTTTTTTCTGCTCAGTCCTTGGCAGCTCATGTCTTGACATAGGCTGCAGAACAGATTCTTCTCCCAGCCCTGTGGGCAGGGTCAGTATAAACCAGTCTCTGTGCCACATCTTCCACTTAAGGTGTTTATGGACCAGCCCTTTAACTTCTCACCTCAATCACAGTATTTCAAGTAAGTTCCTGAAAATAGAGCTCACAGCTCCTCTTAATTTCTTTTCACTGCCTATTCTGGCAAATTCTGTGTTTTGAACCACATTTACTGCTAGAAGCACATTACTGCTGAAGAGTGAGGTCAGAATTAGGTAACCCAGAGCTTTTGTTACACACACAGCTTTGCTCCATCCACCCCAGGAATTTAAGAAGCTGTGAAGATGTTCTGAAGTTTGTACTTCTCTCAGGCTTCTTTTCCAGTCTAGATCAAACCCGCACATAATTCCAGAGGAATTCCACCATTTTCTTCCCAGTTTCTAGTGGTTCCTAACAACAGAGGCCAGTTCAAGGTGCTTCCTGGGCTGCTCCCTTCTCCCAATCACCCTAAGGCACTGCAAAATCATCTTTTTAACAGAGCAGAATTGGCAGGAAGACCAAAAAACCCCCACACCACCACCATGTATACACACAAACCCCACAAAACCCAGGAAAACCTGAGACATGAAGAAGAGCATCATCCAGAAGGACTCACCAGCTCCCCAAAGTGCTTCATGGCATATTCCAGTACCCCAGCAGCTGCCTCTGGCTGTTGCAGTTTGTTGTTAATGCTGAAAAGGTAGAAAGAGAAAGACCATTTAATCCAGTTAGCAATTATTAGGGGCTGGTAGGAGCTTCTGCTTAATACTACCAAGCTCAACCATTTAAAAATACCAATGGAACAGGCTTAAACTTGGTTTAAACAGTTCAAACTTGGTTTAAAACTCTAAAGTGAATTATTTGACTGCCTAAGCCAATAACTACATATTTGCAACATAGGTGCAAGCACTTTCTCAAGACTTGTTACACACAACAGTGATTGGATATGATTATAAATCCTAAACAGCAGCCTGCATAGGGAGAAGAAGAGCTGCCAATAGTTATTTCTCAAACAGCTGCACTCAAGAGCTTTACAGGGCTGATTTTTCTCCCCCTTTCTCTTAAACAGATCACCAACTCCTTTAAAATTCAGAGCAGAGATTTTAATGGTCCAGGAAACAATCTACAGCATCAGGACAGTGGATAAATGTCACCAGGTCACTCAAAAAGCTTGCAGCCTTATTTTCAGTCCCATATAACACCCCTGCACTGGTACTATACAATACTGGTGCTCTTCTTTTGCTGGTTTTCAGCTTGATCAGTGAGAGAAGGAAATCTATAGTATTAAAGGGAGTCCTCTGAATAGATAAAAGGGAAAAAATTCAAATGAGTGCTGTATTTCTGTCTGGGGAAGTTTCCCTTCCTGCCAGCTAAAGAGCCAAGCTCCTAGGTAGGCTCTAGTATCTGGGCCATGAAGTAAAACACCCCTGGAAACAGGACTCAACTCAGACTTAGCCAGGCTAAGAATGCACCCTGAGCACAGCTCAAGAAGACAGGCACCCAAGAACTGGAGGCACTTGAAATACACCCATAGCTTTTTTTAGCAGGGCAGTCACAGAGCACAATCCCTCCACACTTCCCAGGGGAGAGCCAGGCAGCAGTGCCTCATAAAAGTGATAAATGGCTGTCACCTCTCATATCCTGCTGATTTACAGAGCCACTGGCAGACATCACTTCCAGCATGTCACACACTTAATTACTTGCAACTTATCTTTCTTGTCAATGCTTCCTGACAAAATTGGCCCTTATCTTTTATTCTTCAGCAATTAGCACTGCTCTTCTGCTGCTGCTCCCTGCTGCACTCAATTACTCTTTTTTTTTCTGTTTCATATTTTCTTGGCTGTCCAAAGTAAAATTAAATGTTTCA
The DNA here is from genome assembly GCA_013401335.1 of Brachypteracias leptosomus. Taxonomy (NCBI): domain Eukaryota; kingdom Metazoa; phylum Chordata; class Aves; order Coraciiformes; family Brachypteraciidae; genus Brachypteracias; species Brachypteracias leptosomus. The sequence goes on from VYZX01012728.1 coordinate 803,659, forward strand.
AGGCAAGGTTTAAGCAAAGGGAGGGGAAAGGAGAAGGAGAAAGAGTTTGATTTAAAAGAAATATGCAGCAGCAGATGTAATGTTGTGTTGTCATTATTAATCATAAATTATTCTCTTCTAATAAGTGATCTAGCCCACACTGTGAGTAAAGACAGGTAATTCTGGGGACTAGGATAAGCCACTGACTGGGCAATCTCCTGGCAATTATTTAATGATGTACCACATTAAAATAGTGTAGACACAAAACAGAGGGGGAGTGGGGAGCAACACCATTCATTAGGGACCTAACCACAGAACAGCAAAATGTCAGAAATGGTACAAAACCCCCAAAAGTGGGATTTAGTGATATGGCTGGACAATCACTGACTTATTTCTTCAGAGCAATAAAACCTGCATCGTTTTGCTGTTCAATTTTACAGGCTAAAGGAAACACAGTGTGTGTGGACCAAGTGCTGAGCTTGTGTTTTGGAGTTTCTTCCTTTGTTTGGATTTCTGCTTTTTCTCAGCCTCTGGATTCCATGTGCTCTGAGTGCTGGAAGTGTATGGACAGTTCCCAGAACTCCCCCCTACCACAGCTGACTGGAATGTGTTTTCAACAGACCTGCAGCTCCCTGCATACTTATTTTATATATATATATAAAAAATAATACTTATTATTATTACTGCATTCTCTGTGAGTGGGCCTGCAGATTGTACTTCTCTTGGAGAAGCATTTCCATGTGGAAATTCACAATATATGTTTAGAAATCACAGCATTCTGTGCTTCCCTACCCTTCACCTTCCTACCATGAAGACACTGCTCCTCTCCCTGCATATCTGATATTCTGCAACCAAGCAGAATCTTCATTTTTCTAACAGTTTTAAACTGCAGAGCTGGTTTCTAGTTCCTGTGCTGGAGACCAGGCAGGATGAAGAACACTCCAGAAGAGCATCCAGGCACACAGAGAGGCCCTAAGGGCTGATATTCCAGCCAGGCAGAGCTGCCAGGGGGTTTCAGTCCCAGCATTGCTGCTGGAAATCAGGGCAGTTTACTGGATTAGAGGCAGGGGGAGAGATTTCTGCTTGTATCTGGAAAAAGATAATTACAAAATCTTCCTGGATTAAAGGAGAAGGTGGGGAAACATCTCTTCAGATAGCCAGCAGCAATGCTGCTGGCTAACTCAGCAGACTGGAACTGAGGTCTTTGTTTATGGCATGGTGTCCTCACAGTTGTTCCTAATTCAGGATAATATAAAGTTTAATATTAAGGTGAAGAACAAGTATTCTCCACATACACTAAGGAAACATATTAACCTGCTCATTTTTTATTTAGAAGCCAGCAAAAGCCACCATTACCACTTATTTTACTTGAAAAGAAGGCCATAAAAGACAACTACTGAGTCTCTTTGCTTGGAATTTTTAGGTGTAGTTTTGGTAGGTCCCAGGTTCCATCCATCATCTGCCAGGAAAAGCTTCAAATATTCAGCTCTGCTGCCTGGCATGGGCTGGAGGAGACTTCCAGTATGAATGCTCAAAGAAAACATCTCCAAATGATGTAGCTGAAATGCCACATGTACATACATAAAAGCTGAAACTATTTCAAGGCTGAGTTGTCCTCCTTGGCAAACTCCCTGATATCAAAATCCTGGACAAAAACCTTACATCCTTGAATTGTGTTAGTAGGGAAAGGTTACATAAACCTACTGCTCCATTAGTAAGATATCAAATAAAAATGTCTTGGTGTATATAAAGGAGTAAAATATAGCACAGCTAGAATCACATAAAACACCCACTATTTAAGAGGAATATACTCCTAGTGCTTGTACAGTATATTTAAAGAGGAACTAGACATAAACAGGGAATGAAAAACAACTTTACTGTACTCAAATGATGGGCTTTTCTCCTCCACAAACCTCAGGCACACATGTCTAAAGTTTACTTGAAATAGTCTCTTCTCTAAAGTCCTGGGAGCTTTCCACTCTTCCCTTATCTTTGAGGGTCTCTAGTAATATTCTCTGTCACTCAAAATATATTAAATTTTCAATAACTCCAAGTGAGAGACTGGATCCTACCATATCTTCCCATGAAACCAAAAAACTGTCTTTTCACAGAGCCTTTTGGGGAGGTCCCAAGCCCATCTGTGAGGCAACACACACATTTCCTATTGCCAGAAAGCATCTCAGAACTGGGTAGAGGAACCTTATTTTTACAGTGAAGCAGCTTGTCTGCAAACTCTAGACAAAGAAGCCAAACTCTTCTTTTTTTAAAGTCTCCCCAAGTTTGTTTAAAAACTCCTCTATGTGACAGATTTTACCAACCTAAGTCCAGCTTGTTTTTCCTTCTGCAGTGCTGAGAGCTTGTTTGTGGGATTGGAAGTGGAAGGCACAGCTACTCTGTGGGTAGTTTGGGGAACAGATAATCCTCTGGCACCAGGAACTGGCTTTGTTGGCCAGTTTCCCCAATTCTACAGTTTGTGTTCAGGCATCCCTGAGTCCTTGATTCAACAAACCTCAGAAAACAACCAATTTGCCCCCCAAACCTCAATGTATTCCCATCATGCCATTAAAAATTATTCCTATGCTGGGAACATTGGGGAAACCAATACCAGCAAAGGGCTGCTCTCAATAAATAGTTGTGATGATTGACTGATTACAGGCCAGAGGAGCAGCCCCTTCAGCTTCTCACATCACTTCACTCACAGGCATTAAAACTGGCCAAATTCCCCACCTTGATATAAATGCTTACAAATTAAATTTTAAAAATCATGATCTTTGAAAGGAGAAGCAGTGAAAACCACTACAATAATATTCTTAGCTTGCCCTGCTGCAAAGGGTTTTCTCACCTATTCTTTATTAACCAGATTCAGTGAAGAAAAAAAATTGCCAAGGAAAATATTTAGCTGGAAAAGGTGCAACATGGAGTCAGAGTCTTTGTGTACTGGTCATGCAAAGAAAGGATATTTTAGATAAGGAAATCACAGATGATTGTAGGAATATCAGTATTTTGTTTCTCATCAAGCCCTCTCACTTGTCCATCTCTGAAATTATATAGGAACGGGTGGAACAATAATTATTTGCAGCAGACAATGTAAACTGAATTTCCTAGGGATTTAGCCATTAACATAAAGCTACAGCAGAGGGAATGTTAGAACATCTAAGAGCATCTCCAAAGGCAGAGGTGAAGGTGTGACAGGCCCTGGGAGGGCAGGCAGCACCTCCCTGAGCTGTATGGCCCCTGTGAGCTGAGGACAGGCTCTGCCATCTCAGCAAGCACCAGGAATGCTGGATTCTCAGCATTTGCCAGATGCCTCTTCAGGGTTTTGCAAAGACTGGCTCCTAAATAAATAGCCCCAGGGTGCTGAGCTTTTCTTCTTGTCTCAGCTTCACATCCACCTGCCAGAACAGCTTCCCAGACCTGGGATTTAATCTGGCCCTCCAGGGACAAGAGAGAGCTGGTTCTAATCAAGTAATACTAATACACTTGAATTCAGCAACATCAACCAATGTCAGCAGCAGACTGCAACCATCTTCAGACTCACTTCTCCCAACCCCTTCTACATCATT
>VYZX01012728.1:808028-965539 GCA_013401335.1 Brachypteracias leptosomus
CTCTAGTAATATTCTCTGTCACTCAAAATATATTAAATTTTCAATAACTCCAAGTGAGAGACTGGATCCTACCATATCTTCCCATGAAACCAAAAAACTGTCTTTTCACAGAGCCTTTTGGGGAGGTCCCAAGCCCATCTGTGAGGCAACACACACATTTCCTATTGCCAGAAAGCATCTCAGAACTGGGTAGAGGAACCTTATTTTTACAGTGAAGCAGCTTGTCTGCAAACTCTAGACAAAGAAGCCAAACTCTTCTTTTTTTAAAGTCTCCCCAAGTTTGTTTAAAAACTCCTCTATGTGACAGATTTTACCAACCTAAGTCCAGCTTGTTTTTCCTTCTGCAGTGCTGAGAGCTTGTTTGTGGGATTGGAAGTGGAAGGCACAGCTACTCTGTGGGTAGTTTGGGGAACAGATAATCCTCTGGCACCAGGAACTGGCTTTGTTGGCCAGTTTCCCCAATTCTACAGTTTGTGTTCAGGCATCCCTGAGTCCTTGATTCAACAAACCTCAGAAAACAACCAATTTGCCCCCCAAACCTCAATGTATTCCCATCATGCCATTAAAAATTATTCCTATGCTGGGAACATTGGGGAAACCAATACCAGCAAAGGGCTGCTCTCAATAAATAGTTGTGATGATTGACTGATTACAGGCCAGAGGAGCAGCCCCTTCAGCTTCTCACATCACTTCACTCACAGGCATTAAAACTGGCCAAATTCCCCACCTTGATATAAATGCTTACAAATTAAATTTAAAAAATCATGATCTTTGAAAGGAGAAGCAGTGAAAACCACTACAATAATATTCTTAGCTTGCCTTGCTGCAAAGGGTTTTCTCACCTATTCTTTATTAACCAGATTCAGTGAAGAAAAAAAAATTGCCAAGGAAAATATTTAGCTGGAAAAGGTGCAACATGGAGCCAGAGTCTTTGTGTACTGGTCATGCAAAGAAAGGATATTTTAGATAAGGAAATCACAGATGATTGTAGGAATATCAGTATTTTGTTTCTCATCAAGCCCTCTCACTTGTCCATCTCTGAAATTATATAGGAACGGGTGGAACAATAATTATTTGCAGCAGACAATGTAAACTGAATTTCCTAGGGATTTAGCCATTAACATAAAGCTACAGCAGAGGGAATGTTAGAACATCTAAGAGCATCTCCAAAGGCAGAGGTGAAGGTGTGACAGGCCCTGGGAGGGCAGGCAGCACCTCCCTGAGCTGTATGGCCCCTGTGAGCTGAGGACAGGCTCTGCCATCTCAGCAAGCACCAGGAATGCTGGATTCTCAGCATTTGCCAGATGCCTCTTCAGGGTTTTGCAAAGACTGGCTCCTAAATAAATAGCCCCAGGGTGCTGAGCTTTTCTTCTTGTCTCAGCTTCACATCCACCTGCCAGAACAGCTTCCCAGACCTGGGATTTAATCTGGCCCTCCAGGGACAAGAGAGAGCTGGTTCTAATCAAGTAATACTAATACACTTGAATTCAGCAACATCAACCAATGTCAGCAGCAGACTGCAACTATCTTCAGACTCACTTCTCCCAACCCCTTCTACATCATTAAAGTCAAAGAGGATTTGAGATCTTAAAATCAAGAATATGAGACATCTACCATGTAGCAGAATATTTCCAGATATAAAATATAATAGAGGAAAACTAGGTGGATGGATTTCAGACTAAATGATACTTGATTTCTCCATCAGTATGGGGAGAAAGGAAACAAGAAGCAATCACAGAATCACTCAGTAATCACAGAATTAGTTCCTCCCTAGCTATGTCTCTTTCCAAAATATAACAGGAGCCTGAATTCAGGTTGTAAATACACCAGTACACAACAGAGCAACAGTTTCCACAGCCTTTCAACTCATGCAGCTGCTCTAACGTGGCAGTGACCAGCATCAGTAGCTCCTGCTGCTTAAGTGACTACATTCTGTTCTCCCTGCAACAGGGAAAGATCCATCTTGCAAATACTCATAAAGAAGTCAAATTCCATTAAGGCTGAGCTTTCTGCCAAGAGAGATCTGCCTGCCCAAATCCCTCTTAATGCTTCCTCAAAAGTAATGACAGACAGGAAGATTTGTGCTCCTTTCCATTCCTGCATAATATGTCTGTTGTCACACAACAAAGTGATGGAACAGAGAAATATTATCTCTGTTTTAAAGCAGAAAGTGTGTAAAAGAAAGATGGCTTGCAACAGGATACACTAATCAGAGGCTGAACTCAAAATAGAACCCTGGCTGTTTTATTTCCAATCAAATACTCCAGCCTGGAGAGGGCTGAACATCCAGAGGCCTTTCTGATCTGTTTCATAACAGAGTTTGTCCAAGTCTTGGATTTGTCCCAAGAGGGGATGCACAGATCTACAGGTGGCTCCTCTCTTCACATCTGCCCCTCGTGATGTGAGTGGGTGTGAGATACAGACTGTACAAGACAGGTAGAAGAGTTCTGGTGAGTGAGAGCAGCTGCAGAATGGATCCAAGCCCTGTGTAACACGATGGGGGGGGTCAGCAGGGTGACTTTTTGGGGCAGAGGAGCCAGAGTCTGGCCTGTCCCATTCTTTGTTCCAACTTCGACAAAAACATGTTTCTCATCACAGGAAGCCTGAGAAGAATTTGCCCCTGGGAATGACAGAAGCTCCAGCTGGAAGAGGGCTCAGACAGGATTAGAGGCAGAACAAAAAGGTCAGGCTTTCATCTGTATGCAGTGGCACTTTCTGGTCTGAAGTATAAAAAGCAATTTTGCCATGGAAGGTTTCTGGAATGTCCATGACTGAAGCCTATAGTCTGCTGGGGAGGTATCCTCAGGATTTTAATCAAATTTTACTTGCATATTTCTGGCAGTATCTGAGGTCACCAGCACTGCACAGCAGCTTCACCACCTGATAGTACAACTACAGTGGGTTCTGCTCAAGTACAGCAGGCACAGGCAGGCACCCACAACACACCTCAAGGTGCTCACGCTGCCTGTTTGGAGATCTCTCCTTCTGACCTCCTCCAAATCATCCCCTCTTCCTCCTCTAAGAAAATCCAGGTTTATGAAATATTTGTGCTCACATTCCCCCCCTTCAGTGCTTTGATGCATCCTCCTAAATCTTTGCACCCTGTGGGGTGTCTCATTATTAGCCAGCTGTGGTACAAATCAGAGGCAGCAATAAAGCATCTAGCAACAAGTGTAACTAAGGTAAGGAGGAAGAGAAACTGCACCAACAAGTAACTGTGCTTCTTACTGCTCTAAAAGGGGTGTCAGATTGATAACTCACCTGTACAGTATCAAGATCAGCAAGGCTCTTCTAATTAAGCAGAAATCCTGTGGCCACTTTGGATCAGGGAAAGAAGTTGAGATGGGACAGCACATCTCAGTGGGGTCTGTCCTAATTTTCTTTATAAAAGGAGCAAGATTAGCTTTGTTTTGTTTTCTTGGACACCAAGAAGCTTTCATGGCATTTACCCCAGAAGCAGACACATGATCACACACACTCCTTCATTTGTACTTTACCTCTGCCAGTTATCACCATCAGAAACTTTGCAGGAAGATGCAAGAACCCACACGTTGGGCAATTAAAGCAGCTGGCCCAAGGAGAAACAACTTATCCATAAGGATCCAGAATAACATTTGCAGACTTTATGCACTGCAGAAAAGGTTCTACTTTGGGATCAAACAGCTATTATCAACTTCTGAACTGCTCAAAGATAGGAAAGAAGAGGCTGGAAGCTGTTATCTCAGCCAGCTGATGCTCGAGATATCTGAATATCTGAAGATTTACTCTTAAATCTACACTTTATGTAGCTGTGGACATTTTAATTATCTATAGATTTTCCTCTCTTAAAATCCTGTTAATAAACTGGCCTCCATAATACTGGAGTTAGATCACATTGCCTGTAAAAAACCCATCTCTTGTCAATTTTAAGTAGACTTTCAGCATCACTTAACATCCTTTTCACTTGTCCACTTTGAGCAAACAGAGGATAGGGCTTGACTTACATATTTTGCAGACTTCTTTCCACCCTACCCTCAGATATCCCATCTCTAAAGAGAACAGTTCTGAATTCTATAAAACTAGTGCAGAGACACCAGTGTCCAGAGAGAGGAGGATTAGATGCTGAACTGATTAATTTGCTAAAACATTAGCTAAATTAAGAAATACTGTAAGCATAGAGTTAGACCCTACATCTTCTGGGGAATGTATTAGTAGGACTTGTTGCAGCCAGGGCTACCTGCCCAGGAGTTACCTTCCTTGAACTTTACAAACTCATCCTGCTTGGGCAGCATTTTCACATCTGGACCTCTAACACTCTTACGTGTTGGAGTGCCAGAGCTGGTCACCAAGAGGGCTCCAATCCAACAGGCAGTAATTGCTGGAATCTCTCCTCATTTCCTAGCCCTTTCTCACATCCCTTCAGGACAGACCTAAGTAAAGTCTCTCCTGCCCTCCCCAACCTTTCTTGGCTCAAACCTGTTCCAATTTCACCCTCTAAACACCTCATTCAAACTGGGAGGGGCCAGAAAGCTCTTCAGGGGGGTGGAGGTAAACAGAAAAATAGTATATAAGATGCTGAGACAGACTTCCAAAGTGCATAGACTCTGACAGGAGGGGTCTGGAAAAAAAAAGAGAAGAGTGACTTCTTCAGGCTCCACCTTCAGAGACTCACTTCACTGGAAGCAAGCTAGGTACCAGTCTGCTGTAGCACTTGCAGAAAGTTTCCTACCTAGCCCAGCTGCACTCAGGCTGTCCCCAGCCAGCTGGAAGGTTTCTGTTGCTGTAAGCAGAAATGCCAGTGAGATCCACAGCCCAGCTGGCCTGGCTCTGCATTGTCACCATCTCCGTGGCCGTCTACCCAGCGCTGCTGCAGAAGCCTCCCAAGAGGAGAACCATCAACGGGAACCCGCAGGCCAAGGTGCCAGCCTGCTGTGAGGAGATCAAGGAGCTCAAGCTGCAGGTGGCCAACCTGAGCAGAATGCTGCAGGAGCTGAGCAAGAAGCAGGAGGGGGACTGGGTGAACGTGGTGATGCAGGTGATGGAGCTGGAGGGGAGCACCAAGCAGATGGAGTCGCGCCTCATCGACGCCGAGAGCAAGTACTCGGAGATGAACAACCAGATAGACATCATGCAGCTCCAGGCAGCCCAGACGGTCACACAAACCTCAGCTGGTAAGGAGGGGGGCACCAAGCTCCCACATACACCTTTTAATGCACAGAACAACTAGCTCTTAACTCTAGCATGTCCCACTAATGTGGTTAGCAGGTGTGTGTACTGAATACTGAATACCAAGCGCTGCTGGAGGCAGCTGGGCTTGAGAAAAGTAGCTTGAATTCATCTGTCAAAAGCCCCCAAGATCCAGCTGTGTTTTAATATCTGATGTCTGTTATCAGGCAGTGGGAAAACTGAACAGGTACTGCATCTGTACAGTGAGGAACTCAGCCTAAGATTTCATTTCCTGAGTGCTGCAGAACCAATTCAGAGAGGAAGGGAGCTGGCTTTGGCAGTAATACCCTCTGAGTCCACAGCACTGAGACTAGACCTTGCTAAAACAATTACAAATGCTCTCCCAGCATCACTGGAGACTTGTAATTGCATCTTTATGACTCTCTCTGAACCAGAGGCAAAGAGTGATCCATTATCTGAATGCTAATTCTCAAAAAGCCAAGGCTGTAGATGATGCAGGATACAAACTGTTATATAAGCCCAGCCAGAACTCAGGTAAATTGTTCAAAATCCTCTCTTCCCTAAGGGAAAATTTCAGTGCACACAGTGATTGCATGGGTCTGCACTAAAGGTGGAATGCAGGTGCATTGTGTAGGTACCTGCAAAGCCACTTCTAGAAGAAAGTGTCTTTTTTGTTGACTTCTCTCTCAAAATGAAAACTTCACTGCCACAAGCTTAAAACTTCCTTGAAAAGAAACTGATGTTTCTGTGTTTGCCAAACTTCATTTGGTTTGGGTTTTTTTAGATGCAAAGGAAAAACTTCTAGATCTATTTACTAAATTCTTCTTAAAAAAAGTTCCACTTGGCTCCTTTTGACACACGACTGTTACAGGAGATCTTAAACCAAAAAATTTCCATAATGAATCTCTTTGGAGCTGTAGTAAAGGTTTGGAAAAATACAATAACAACACACTCAAGAAACTGGCCCAGAAGGTATTTGCCACAGACATGTCCCACCTCACCAGGTAAGAGACATTTAGTCTGTGCTAAAGTGAAAGCTGTCACATTGGATAAAGCCTTGCTTCAGCTCCTCCCTTTTTCTCAGAAGAATAGCTGGGCATTGATCATGCTTCATCCACAAACTTTTTACCTTCCAGCACAGACACACACAGTAGCAACGCAAAGACAAAGCAGGAATGTCTCTTTGGATAGGAGAGGTAAAAAATTTCAAACAAAACCACCACAAAGTCCAAGTGCTACAACCTTTTTTTCCCCCTAATACATGCATTGATCAAAACTGAACTGTTCAGGGAAAACATTAGGCTTGTGGGAAGTCTCCACTTAATTACTCCTTGTATCACAAACCACACTTACAGGGGGGTTGTTGTTGCTGTTCTCACTTTCTGGTTCTGATTCAAGTAGATGCTGTCTATGACTGCTCATCACTCTACCAGAGGAACTACAGAATCTCTGGGGTTTACAAGTTACCCCCTGATGAATTTCTGGGGAGTCCAGATCTGGAGGTAAGGATGCCAAGTACAAAATGTATATTATGTGCCTTCTCAAATGTAATGAAGAATTACTTATCTACCACAGAGATGAAAAGAGCACATCCTGAGTTATGATACCCTGCACTTTGAATCAGCATCTTTAGGCAGACAAACTTCAAGGAAGGGAAGAATGTACATTTAAGAGGGAAAAGAGTAAAAGGGTTAATTTAATACGTTTTTTCCATGACTTTTAAGGAAAATAGGAATATCTTCAAGTTGTGAAATCTGGAACAATGTCTTGTCTTGTGTTAAGAGAACAGAGCCTTCTACTGACAAGCAAACACTGCCTTTTTTCCTGTTGTAGGTGTTCTGTGACATGGAGACAGATGGAGGTGGCTGGACTATCATCCAGAGGCGTAAAGTTGGTCTGACATCTTTCAATAGGGACTGGAAACAATACAGGGATGGCTTTGGCAACATTCGGGGAGATTTTTGGCTGGGCAATGAAAACATCTATCGACTTTCAAGACGTCCCACTGTTCTGAGAGTGGAGCTGGAGGTAATTGATAAGCTCTGAATTTCAGAGATTTTCTTGTACAAAGTGATCCTCTAGTAGCAGAAACCATCTCCTATGTCTACAGGGGTCCAAAGAATTTGCATGGTTTAATTAGAGGAGAAGGAGGTAGGATGGACCTGGTGGTACATCCATGGACGAGAGAGAGTTGTTCTCCACCATACAAAGTCAGTAGGACAATCTGTCTGCATATGGATTATGCCTCAGGGAACACATGAGGCTCTAGAGAACCCTGTGGAACCCACTGCAGACAGATCAAAGATTCTCAGAGGTGCCCCAGAAAGTTTTAAAGACACTAAATGCTTTTTTGCAGCACTTTCTCCCAGCCTGTGCACAAAAGAGTTTGCATTGTATTACCTCAAAACAATTGCTACAGTCTACTAAATGCTTGAGCTGGTGCAATAGCTTTGAGGGGTGGGATACATGTAATGGGAAAACTGAGCTTAAAGGCTTTATATTTAAAAAAATCAGTCTTTCAGAGAAGAAAAATCACTTCAGGCAGTACACTACGAGACAAGGATGCTGAATGCAAGAGCTGCACACCAGGTTTCCACACGTGTTGTTTAATACCAGTGCAGATGAGACTTAGAAATATAGAATCATAGAATGTTTTAGGCTGGAAGGGACCTCTAGAGGTCATCTGGTCCAACCTCCCTACACCAGCAGGGACATCTCTACCTAGGGCAGGCTGCTCAGAGCCCCATTCAAGCCTGACTTTGAAGGACTCCAGGGATGGGGCCTCCACCCCCTCTCTGGGCAGCCCATTCCACTCATCTATCACCCTCAGATTAAAGAACTTTTTTCTAACATCCAGCCTAAATCTCTCCTTTCCCAGCTTAAAACCACCACTCCTGGTCCTAATGCTTTGCTCTGGAAAGTCTTTTTGACTTAACAGATAAATTTCTGTGTCTGAGACGGGAAAAACTCATGACTGAGAAAAGATAACACAACATGCCCTGTATGTAACCACAGGTGGTGGAGTCTCCCCAGAACTGTTCTAACAGGACCTGTCTATTCCCCACTGTTGTGTGCAGGACTGGGAAGGGAACACTCGCTATGCCCAATACAACCAGTTCACCCTGAGCAACGAGCTGAACAGCTACCGCCTTTTCGTGGGCAACTACACGGGCAACACCGGGAGGGACTCCCTGAGGTACCACAACAACACAGCCTTCAGCACGAAGGACAAGGACAATGACAAGTGTGTGGATGACTGTGCCCAGTTCCGTAAAGGTAAAGCACATATAAACCCCCTCCTGGCCCCAGAGAGCTGCCTGGAGAACCTGGGGAGAGTCTGAATCCCTCATCCCAAGTTATTACTTAGTAGGATCTGGGTGGCAGATCAAGGGAGAGATGACAAATTTTGCAATATATTTATCACTTATGGGAGAAATTTGGCAGAAAAGGTGATTTACACAGAGCCAGACTGTTCTAGACATCCATACTCCTCACATGATTTAGTGTGAGCTCTCTCCGACACACACAGTTACCCAGCCCATTACGTGTGCCTGTCAGACTCAAAGATGTTGATCCATTCAGTGATGCAGGAATTTATCCCTGTATATCTATAAAGTTTTTATTTTTCCTTATATTTTTATGAAGTTTCAAGTTCTAGTCTTAAGGACTTGTAATTATTCTCCTTTATTATTATCCTACACGCACCTCAAGGCTCAACCTGAATTCTAATCTTTATTCCTCCTCTATATTAAGGGCCTCTAATGAGGTTACTCTCTTCATTCAATTTATTATATGAGATCTGTCACAACTATAATTGCCTTCACTGGGTCTTGCCCTTTATTTTTAATTTCCCCATTGTGTCCCCATGCAACGTGCAAATATAATTCTTGATATCTGCCTCAATAAAATCGTGCAGCTTCTTTGCAGAGCCCAGAAACCTTTTAAACAATTTAAGATGCCCAAGCTAAGAACACAAAGTTGTTTCTGTCTCAGAGCGAGCATAGGAAACATGCCAAGAAAATGTTCTAAGAGGAACAAGCAACTAAATGAGAAGCTCCTGAACTAGTTTGCCTATGGAACTGTAAAGCCTTTATGCATTTAGTATCTATATTAAATTTTGAATTTACCTGCAATTCCAGCTATAAACTCCAGGGATTACAGGCTGCGTTCTGGTGACTCTCCTCCAGCAGGAGCAGTAATTTGTATTATTAACACAAAACACATGTTTTAAGTAAATGGCTCCTGAAGAACCTATTGCTCTGTTTTCTGAGCAGGTGGCTATTGGTACAACTGCTGCACAGACTCCAACCTGAACGGGGTTTACTACCGCAAGGGAGAGCACACCAAGAACATGGATGGCATCACCTGGTACGGGTGGCACGGCTCCACCTACTCCCTCAAGAGAGTGGAGATGAAGATCCGGCCCGAGGACTTCAAGCCATAGAGGGGAGCAGTTTTGGCTTGTACACATGATGCCACTGCACAGAAGGTGGGCAAGGGACAGCTCCAAATCAGCCAAATCATTGTTCAGTTCATCTACGTGTGCAACAGCTCCACACACACCGAGCACCAGCCACAGCCACTACTGGTATCAGGGCTCAAAGTTATTTCTTCCTCTTCAGCTCTTCCCAAAGGGAAAAATACTGTGTTAGAACAGGTTAGAGCAGAATGCACTTACAGCACCTTCAGAGAACCTCCTGGGGTGTGTTCACTAGCCTTGTGACTAGTAGGTTGCCTTAGTATGAACCAGCCAGGCAGGGACTGAAGAAGAAAAGCCTCCTCATTGCCTTCCCCTCAGTGCCTAGAGAAAGCATTGCTGAGCAACTCCTTCAGCAGGGACTCAAACCACACCAATGATATACTCATTTCAGACCAGAGGAATCCATCAGAAGGGTTCTGCTGCACTTTTCTTTAGTGAGTGGCTTACATTGCCATAGAGGAAGAAACAAAGCTCCAAAGTTTGGGATTAATGAGCACTGCCCAGGTTCTCTCCTGATGTTTTACTGCCACCTCCTGCTGCTGCCTCAAATGAGTCCCTACAGAGGGTGGCACCCAGCAGAGAGTAACCCTGGAGGAAGGATTTGTCCTGTGTGGTCTGTGATGCTTATTCCTATCCCACAGATCACCTGGAGGTTGAAAAACTAGAAAACAACTTCCTGAGCTGCCACAAAATTATGTTTGGGTTAGAACATGTGCTCTATGGCAGTAAGCCTCAGAGAGAACAGCAGGCTACCAAAAAAACCCAGACCCAGCCACAAAACTCAACTCCAACACTTAAAACCACTGTATCCATAAACAAAAGACACACCAGAGAAGTGCCAAGAGTTAGTCAAATGTAAGGGGATTATTTGCTAGCACATCACTCTGAGGAATATCTGAATTAAAATCTGTTCTGAAGACTACCCCACTTACAAGTTACCTAGAGATGCTATGTCTGAAATCAGTATGTTTCTCCTTTACATAACACAGTGTTAAAAATAAAACAGTTTAAAAAGAAAGAGACTCCTCCTGTAGCCATATTGCTGTTTGAATATGTTGGAAAAGATAGTTATAGTTAATATATCTATTTTTATTCACTTCAAAGAGAATTTGAATCTAATTTAAATTGTTCAGTCCTGTGTGAAATGGGAGATAAAGGTGCCTTGGGAACTGCCTTACATATGTTTGACTCTTCATACTGTAAACTTCAACTGTGCACAACTAGAGTTGGAACTATTTTAAACTGTGGTCTATAAAATGAAGTTTTAAAGGTTTCCAAACTTTTTCATTTCTAATAAATTGTCTTTCATTTTTAATCCTGCTTCATTTCAAGTGTTTGCTCCTTAACTTGCTTTTTGATACACAAAGAAACAGCTGCAGAAATAACTGAGGCCAAGAAAGGGAATACACTGAATTCTATATTTTTTCTCAGAAAAATGAGGGAGGACAAAGGAAGAAAGACTAAAAGAGGAAGAAAAACCAGGAAAGCACAACTACAAGATAACAGACAGCTGAAAAATTGACTGTGTATAGATAAAGCTAAGTTTTTACTCCATCAAAATCAATTTGTCCATCTCAAATGGCAGAGCTAACACTTCTGTGATGGGAAACTAAGCTTCAGGTTTTCAAACATGCAGTTCAGTACCAAAGCCTGTGCAGCAGCCTTTCTGCTGACAAAGCTCAGGAAACTATAATACACTCTGGTTCTATCTTCTATTTGATATATGAAGAATGAGACCTACCCTAAGCTAGATGAGTAGAATTTGATGAAAAATTTTAATTAAGAACTTCAGCTTTTCTGGTGTGTTTATATGTAGGTGTAGAATCTCTCCTAGAACTTACAGCCACCCCATGACACCCCATATTGAATTTGAAGGGTGAGAGGTAGAAATCAGAAGACTCCACGTTTTCCTACACAACTTCCCAGGGCTTCTATCCCAATTTTAACCACCTAACAGAAGGGCAGAGCTCAGCAGCTGGGCACTGATGTGTGAGTAGAAATCTCATCCTACCTGATGAGAGACTCCAGGATGGCCGGGGTGGGACCTTTCTGAAATTCCAGCTCCTTGTAGTGAAGGGCCTTGGCATATGCTCGACACTTGGCAGCTCTTTCCCCCAGGAGGACAATGCCATTGTCATCTCTCAAAGGCAGTGGGCCCTGGGTACAAGCACATGTGTAAAAAGAGGATGAGTATTTAAGAAAAAGAAGTATGCATGAACTCTTCACACTCTTTCCATAGACCAGCCAGCATCAGAAAAGTTGCCTTAGCAGCATCTCTACCTTGTCACTGTGCTCCATGAACTCAGCCAAGTTCAGCAGGGTCTGAGTGACTTCTGCAATGTCCTGAGAAGTCAGGGCCAGTTCAATGCTCCGGATCAGCTCATCCTGCTGGTCCTCATTCAGCTCAGACCAGCATGAAACAAAAGCAGCATTGAAGAGATCCCTGAGGAGGAAACCAAAAGAGTGAGGGGGTGGGTTCATTATTCATGACGAAAAGTCTATTTGACACTGGACTTGCTCTTGTATTCAGAGAAATGAGTTTGTATCTACCTGCAATAAATAGTGATTATTTTTTATAAAGCTAATTTCTGTACCACGTACTTATATTAAAAAATACATAACAGAATGAGGTACTGCAGTAGTAGAAATATTGTTCTATCATATGCTATGAAGTATTTTAGGCTAGAACAAACTCTTCATAGCAGCAAGGATACTCTGCTCTTCTGCTGTGCAGAACCAGGTCTAGTCTGTCAGGGATCACAAGTGAATGCAGTGAAAGAGATTATTTCTCATTTCTCTGGACATGCCACAACAGTTGTGTTTTCTGTGCTCACTAGAGAACTAAAATAGCTGGAGTTTGCATTAATGGCAAAGCTAGAGAAGGAGGAAAAGAGATAAAAAGCAGATACAGAGACTGCCTGTGTCACTGCTAGGACTGTGGAGAAATCCCAGCCATCCCTGGAACCATTCCAGGTCAGGTCGGCTGGGGCTCTGAGCAACCTGCTCTAGTTGAAGATGCCCCTGCTCAGTGCAAGGATGTTGCACTACATGACCTTTCAAGGTCCCTTCCAACCCAAACCAGTCTATGATTCTATTAAATACCACAGGATGGCTTTGAGATGCATGCAGGATGCCAGCATTACCTCTGCCTACCCAGGAATTGCTGACTTTTTACTGTGCTGTCTGCCCTTCTATTTCAAAAGTGATAAAACTCCCATTAAGACAAAATTAAACCAGGAATGAACACTTTTCCAACAGCAGTAGTCAGATTCACACGCACTATCATCAAGAACACATAAACAGGCAACTGCTTACAGAAACTCAAAGCTCCTCCAGATATACTGGTTGCAAAAGAAATAAATCACTGTGGCTTGAGCCACTCAGAGGCTTTTTTCTTCAGCCACAGCAGATCCTCAAAACTATTTCCTACTCTGCTGCTTTTCCAGCTTCACTTTTAGGTACCTTATTTCTAGCCTAATACACAGAATTCCACTGATTTTGTGCAGTCAACAGGGAAGGCTGGAAATGAAATCAAGTTGCCAGCTCTTTGATTCATCCCTTAGCAGGAACTATATTTATGGAACCTAAGAGCTTTTAAGTAACTTTCTCCTAATCATAGGTGGCTTGCACCTGCAACTTAAGTGCTCTGAAGCCCCAGGATCACCCTACCGAGCCATGGGGTTATAGGCCTGGGCCAGGGCCCAGCACGAGCGCAGGGATGGGGAGGAGGAATCTTTCAGCAGCTCCAAACTCAGTCTTCTTAACCACTCCAACCAGTCATCTTTGGAAACTCTCCTTGCTGCTCCCCAGGCCTGCAGGACAAAGCAAAGACAACTCAAGTACCCAATGAAGCACTATCCCAAAGCAGAAGAAATCCATCAGCAGGCAGCATTGCTTCTTGACAGCTCCAAGTCACATTGCTGAGATTCCCTTCTCAATTCCCTGAAATCCGTTACCTTTACCAGATCATTTCCAGTACTTCAGTCTCATTTCTAAGAAAATCTCCCCTAAATGTGTTCCTGTCGTGACATGCCAAGTATTTAACATGAATAATTCTCCCCCTACAAAAATACATCAGCAGCTGAAGCCACTGTTGAAACAGCAGCTCAAAAACACTTCATGTGTTTAGAATTACATTGTTAAGTCCAGCATTTTCAAACCAATCCACCCCACTGCTGAACTGAGAGCTATGTGCATTTACTGTTCAGATTACCCAGTGCTTAGCTATTAAGTTATATACCGGCTTCAAGAGAATATAGCACAAAGATATAAGAGAAGTGGCTGATAAAAAAAAAAAGGCACAGGCTCTGAAATAGATGTCTCTAGATGCTACAGATGATTCTTTGTGACCTAGGAAGTCTTGTTCATACTTCACAAAGTGTCAAGATTACTCCACAGCCATTAATAGTCTGGTAATTCAGCTGCTCCCATCTTTAAAGTTACTTAGCACCTTCTAATTTTAAAGAAAGTCTCAGACACTACTTTGACCTCAGTTTTGCACAGAACTGGCAACTGAAAAGAGCTGTAAATAAGTGTAGTTTAGATGCACTGGGCAAACTCCCTGGATGTGACAACAGCTCCTCACTTCAGCAGCCAACTCCTGCTGTGCAGCACCCCAGTCCTACCTTCTGCAGGTTGATGGTGCTAACATGGAGCTTCTTCATGGGCCCTGTTTCCACAGGACCACTGGCCAAAGTTTCTCCCTGGTTGCTTCTCAACATTCGATGCTGATAAATCAGGGGATCCTCCTCTTCATCAGCAAGAGTATAGCCCTGAAGGAAATGGCTTACAGTGAAGATCACACCCCCACACACATAAGGATGAGCACAATCCAAACTCACAGCAAAATTAGTGAGGCAAACTGTGTTTTAATATAATGATTACACCTCATACACCAGAGAACTCGAATGACAGTGCTTTTCTATTCAAGGGAACTGATAAGAAATCTTAGCTCCTAGAATTAAAAGCCAAAATAATACACCTTAAACAGGTATTTTCCTATTGGACTCACTAGTAAGCCTAGAACAGCAGTGTCCTACTTATTCCACACTAATCAAATTGCAAAGCAGTTACTGAGTTTTTGAAATGTGGGATGTACTCTGGAAAATGCTGTGGTAACAAGGTCTTCTTAAGTTCTGAAGTTGTGGAAAAAATAGGGTAAATCCATATTTAAGAACTACTGAGGAAAAAAAAAAAAAGTCATGACACTGGCTACAAGTCTAAGTTCTTACCTAGAACTTGCAGTGAGTTTTCTGTAGCAAATAACTGATACTAGTTGACAGTAATTTTCCCCAATGCAATCTCAAAGTCTCCTTATAAAGCTGCACTTGACACACAAATACAGCAACAACCATCCTTCAATTTATCAATAACTGAAAGCAAAGTTCCCACCCAATGTGTTTCAACTTGACCACATCCCCAGGGGCCAGCTCACCTTGACAATCCTGCAGATGAGAACATCGTAGCGCTGATGGTTAATCCTGTGTCTCACCAGAACCTTGTTCACCATCGGGATAAAGATCTGGTACTGTACAGGGGAATGCAGCAAAAGTTAGTCACTCAGTGTCACCAAGAGCAGTAAAATTTCACCTTTGTTTCATTGATCTTCTAAGAAATTAATTCTGAACGTTTGATTTCAGTAACTCCTGATTCCAGAAACAAGTAAGAGAAATAAAAAATAGCTTTTCTTTAAAATCCAGAATGAATGCATTACTGATAATGAGCACCTCTCCTACGAGGACAGACTGAGAGAGTTGGGGCTGTTCAGTCTGGAGAAGAGAAGGCACTGAGGGGACCTTATGGTGGCCTTCCAGGATCTGAAGGGGCTACAAGAAAGCTGGGGAGAGACTTTTGAGGCTGTCGGGGAGTGGTAGGACTGGGGGGAATGGGTCAAAATTAGAGGGGGGGAGATTGAGATGAGACGTTAGGAAGAAGTTGTTGCCCCGGAGGGTGGGGAGACACTGGCCCAGGTTGCCCAGAGAGGTGCTGGAAGCCCCATCCCTGGACATTTGGAAGGCCAGGCTGGCTGGGGCTGTGAGCAACTGCTCTAGTGGGAGGTGTCCCTGCCCATGGCAGGGGGGTTGGAACTGGATGATCTTGAAGGTCCCTTCCAACCCTGATGATTCTATGATTACAAATATCCAACTTTAAAGCCTGGATCTTTGGGACAGTCTCTCCTTCTATGAGCTTTCAAGAACATTACCTTCTTTCCCAGCTGGAACACCAGAGAGGAGAGGGTGTCCATTGCCGTTGTTCGAAGCTCAGGGCTCTGGTCTAGTGTCCGCACGATGGGGTGAATAATCCTTGAGGCATAATCAGTGAAATCCAGGGACTCTGTCAAGCGATCCACGGTTTCTAGAGCAGCTCTAAAGTCAGAGCAGAAAGGAGGGAGGAATTATCTCTCATGCTATAAGACAGGAGAAATGAGATCCCCAGTTCAAGAGGGACAGGGAACTACTGGAGAGAGTCCAACAGAGGCTACAAAGATGATTAAGGGATGGAACATCTCTCATATGAGGGAAGACTGAATCCCTGGAGCTGTTTAGCCTTGGGAAGAGAAGACTCAGAGGGGATCATATCAATGTTTATAAATATCTGAAGGGTGTCAGGAAGATGGAGCAATCAGTGTCTTTTCAGTGGTGCCTAGTGATAGGACAAGGGCAAACAGGCACAAACTGGAACACAGAAAGTTCCACCTCAGCACAAGGAGAAACTTCTTTACCATGAGGGTGACAGACACTGGAACAGGCTGCCCAGGGAGGTTGTGGAGTCTCCTTCTCTGGAGACTTTCAAGACCTGCCTGGACTCGTTCCTGTGTGACCTTGCCTAGATGAACCTGCTTTGGCAGGGGGTTGGGCCAGATAATCTCTAGAGGTCCCTTCCAACCCCTAACATTTTGTGAGATGTAAAAATACATCAAGGATTCATGCTCAGTTCTCTTCAGCATCTATAATAACAGTCAAAACTATTCCTGCTAGTACTTGCAGGACAGCTTGCATAAAATACTGGCAGGTGAGAACCAAAAAGCAACATCTATACCCAAGAAAAACTAGTAACAGTGCTGTGAAGTCCAACCAAAACTAACCTTCCATAATGATTTAACACAGAGAAAACCCATGGAAGGAACTAAGTGGTATTTCAGTGGCTAGGGCAGGTGTTGCAGAACTTGGATATCACAGGCAAAAAAAAGAGACTTCAAAACCACCAACACTTACTTGCGAGCCACCACTGGGACATCTGGGGCATCAAACAGCTTTACAATGGGAGGTAGTAACAAATGAAGGTAGTCATCTAGGTTGGCTCCAAAGAGCTGGATTGCATTCAATAGCTGAAGAGGAAACATGACCCAATGTTACTCCAAGTCATGAAAGATGCAGTTTACAGAAGTTCAGTGTAAAGCTCCTCCAGCCTTTCAAAGTATTGTCTGCAGCATTTCACAGCAAGCCACCTCTGAACTGCACCAACCCATCTGCTGGCAACACCCAAGCAAGAAGCCCTGTTGGAGCACAGGGTGTTGGGCACAAACCTGGCTCAGCAACATCCACCCCAACCCAGGCAGAGCTCCCCACAGCTCCCCCCTCACCTTGACAGAGACAATGCGACTCTGGCTATTGTCGTGCATGAAGACCCGTAACATGTGAGGGATGAGCTGAGGCAGGTAAAGTTTGAATTCACCTCCTAGAGCTACCACAATCTGCTCAATGAGTAGGATAATTGTGCTCTGGATTGAGTTGTTCATCACCCAGAAGTCCTACAGAAAAAAAAAGGGAAAAATTAATCAGTTGAGGAATTGAGCTGTATCAACTACAAGAAAAGCAAACTGGGGGAGATAGACTCTAGATAAATTGAATATTGAAGGGAGGGATTGTACTTCCCTTACAGACTAATATAAATTGGCAGTTTTGGTCTGGTTTTAAAACACTCTGGGCCCTCAGTATACATATAGCTGTTAAAAACCACCTCTAATCAACTGATTCTTCCTGATCCTTGTAAGCATTTGCTAACAGTAAGTGAAAATGAAGTGAAATGCAAACTCCAAACACCTCTTGCTAAAACTATGTTCAGGGGAGGTTTAGATTGGATATGAGGAAGCAATTCTTTACTGGTCAGGCACTGGAACAGGCTGCCCAGGGAGGTGGTGGAGTCACCATCCCTGGAGGGGTTTAAAAAAAGTAGATGTGGCACTTGAGGCTATGGTCTAGTGGTTAGTGAGATGTTGGGATGAAGGTTGGACTTGATGATCCTAGAGGTCCTTTCCAACTGTAATGATTCTATGTTTCTGGAAGTAGTAAGTACACAAAATCAAGTGCTTAAAAGAATTCAGGCACTAGCAGAACAGAGAAGCTGCTTTTGTTACAGTTACTAGTAACCATGTATATTGTTGTTTCAAAAACATGGTATTTCAAAGTACAATTATTACTTCAAATGCTTGGAATTCTGCACTTCACAGGAATTTACAAAGTCACTGATATATCTGACAATGCCAAAAACACCATCCACCTTTTCTGACAGTAAAATGCTGGCTTCAAGATCATACTCACTCTCATCAGGGTGACAATTTCATCCATATAGGGCCGAATATGACTCCTCACAAAGGACACCAACATCCCCAGCTGCTGGAACAGGAACTGGAAGGAAGAAATGTGTAGTGATCAATTATTTAATTATTCAAATATCAAAGCAATGCTGGGTAAGCAACATTTCACAGGCTGATTGCAAGCTCACTGACCAAACAAATAGCATGCACAGCTCCTATATGCTCAAAATTTGGGGCTGAATTCTTGGCAGCTTCAGCTCAGGGGGTTTTGGGGGCTGTATCTATGGAAAAGCAGTTTTGGGTTCTCAGGTTGGGTTCTCCCTTCTCCCAACTTGCATCCAAAATTTTGTGAGCCTTTAGAGAGCCAAGCACACAAACAGGGGTGTATAATGTGCCAGTGAATTTACAAAGTGTCAGAACAGACGTGCAAGCACAAACACCTCAACTGCAGGGCTTTGTAATTTAGGTTTGAAGGATGCTTCCAAAAATTCAGCCCCTAATCTTTGCCCCTTGCCTGTAAACCAGACTGACTGACATTTTAAGATACTCTTTCTGCACTCTTTCCCACCCCCACCAAGATATATTGGTGAAAAGTTACTGGGGAAGAGTTTGGTCCTTGTCAGAAATATCACTTTTTTTTTTTGAAAGATGAGTGATTGTACCATAGAAGGATTTTGACTGAGACAATTTTATTTGGATATACCATGACAGTTCTGCAGTTCCTTTTGCCCTAATACAATTTTATGCACTCACTCATGAGGAGGAATTTATTTTTGAGATTGGTGTGAAATAACATGGGTTAAATTGCTTTATCCATGAAATAAATGTATAGACTTTTTTCCTCTAGGAAAGTGTAAGTTATCATCCATTAAATTTGTTTTCTTCATGCAGTATTTGAAGACTACAGTGACAAAATAAAAAGTGGAGCTCAGAAAATGAGAGAACTGATTTTTTTGGTGAAAAATAAGTGAGGAAGAAATAACATCAGCTTCTTTAGTGAGAGTAGTACCCCTACATTGACCAAAAATGAATCCCAAGCTCCTGCATTGTGCTGGTTTTTGGTGTTGTGAGGAGGTTTACATAGAGGACAAGGACCTGCCTCCTTTAGGCTGTAGTATCACGTGTACCCACCTCAGCTCTTCTCCCCAGTACACTCTCACCATCTTCTTTTACCTGAAAATTTTTAAACAGAGTGTGCACAACTGCATAGCTTTCAAGCAAGTTAGATCAGCCAGGTCTGGGAGCTCGGCCAACCCAGGCAGGTGAGATGTTTTCCTTCCAATCTGAGTGGTAGTTCAGTCTGGGAGAAAAC
Organism: Brachypteracias leptosomus; assembly: GCA_013401335.1. Classification (NCBI taxonomy): domain Eukaryota; kingdom Metazoa; phylum Chordata; class Aves; order Coraciiformes; family Brachypteraciidae; genus Brachypteracias; species Brachypteracias leptosomus. The sequence continues at coordinate 827,523 of VYZX01012728.1, forward strand.
AGGGGTTCTATAGCAGGGGTGGGGTTCTGCCAAGGGAGCACCCATCCCACCTCTAAAACACAGCACCAGTAACAGCACAAACTGCCCTTCCCACCCCAGAGATTATTTGCAGCTGCCTGAGGAAAAGCCCTGGCGAGGAGCAGCCATCTCTGGCAAGGTGAACCTTAAGCCTGTTATTATCTTCACACAACTCTCATTTCCTTCTAAACTGAAGTGGGAAGGAAGAGAAAGCTGCTGTGGAATCACCACCCACGCTGCTCAATGTGAGCTGACTGCAGCAAATTGAATTTTCCTTCTCACAGATGAGCCAAAGTACATGGTTGCACCAGAAATTTAAAGAATCTACCTCTTTTATTTAATAATACTGTTTGCAACAGTACATTAACACAGAGATCACTGAAAGCTCTGGGAGCTGCACAGCCTGTTTTCCTGAACAAGACCAGCCTGATAAAAAAATAACAGAATCAAATATTGGCCTTCTAAGGATTATGCTCAGAAGCAGCTGTTTCAACAAGAAGCAGAAAAACTGTTTCCTCTGGATAGTCCAGATGCTCACAGGAGAGAAAAAGCAAAGCTGAACCTCACTTCTGCAGCTTGCTTGGCAGCAACACACAGCACAGCAATGCCCAAAGCCAGCCACATTCTCTTTTAAAAAATGGATTCTCTTTTTAGGGTGGTGGGAGAGGGAGGAAGGAGGAGAGGTCCCTACTACACTCACCTCTCTGATGGCACCATCACAAACCCGTATGACGTTGAGGAAGGTTGGCATGACCTGGGGCAGGAACTGCACACACTTCAGCCCAAGGGATTTGAAAATGAAGGTGATGGCCTGAACTACCATGGTGTGGTGTTGGGACAGGGACTGGTCTCGGAAAATCCTCATCAGTGCCACCATGGAGACAGCTGGATAGAACTCATCCAGAGGGAGGTTCCCCATGTTCACCAGCATCTCACTGGTACTGTAGTCAGCTAGGAGAGAGAAGGTGGAGTCACAAGCTACATATTGTTTGTAGATCCTAAAGCTATTCACTTGAAACAATTGGGATGCTTACAAGAGTCCTGGCTGGATTTGGACTCGGAGAGGCTGACGGCTGAAGCGTCTCGGGACTGATCAATCATGCCAATGTTCACTTTGTGTTTGTAAGGGTCCAAGGCACCCAACAGCCCCAACACACGAATAGCCTGATGAGACAAAAAGATTTGTCAGAACTTCATCACTAAGGCAGAAGTCAACCCATGAACCCACGTTTAGAAAGGTCCCTAGGATTAAAGAGAGAAGCTGTGGAACTGAAGTGACTGTCGATGCTTTCCATTCAACTGCTGGAGGCCTTGTCACCAACTCAACACTTTCACCCTCTTAAATCTGCTTATTGTACACTTTATCAGCCACAACACTGACCTCTCACCTCCCTCCCCACCATTCTGAATCTATGTAGATACGTTTATTTGACAACTCATTCCCCAAAGAACTTTTAGAAATGGTTGTGCAATAGCCTCATGCTCCTACCTCTCTACGGGTGCCCTGGTTCTGCTCAGTTTTCAGGAAGTTCAGAAGCACCTCTAGCAACGTTGGGTACTTCCTGTATGGTTCCACCACATAACCAGTGCTGGCCACAAGCTGTCCCAGTGTCCAAAGAGCCACCTGGAAAGATCAAGCCCAGAGAAGTTTAGTTTTGACCAGGGAATTTATTATGTCTCCTGATCCATCGGTCAGTCAACTTATGTAAAGTTCCTTTGAGCACTTTAGATTAAACTGCAAACCACAGCCCATGGCTTGAAAGCCTTTTTTCAATAAGCAATAGTAAAGAAAGTGATAATCAACAATGTCTTTGAGTGCCATAATTGCCCTCACTCAGAGAGAAAATTCAAACAGGCTTTCAATTCAGCAAGTCCAAGCCTGTCAATAAAAAATGATTCCTTTATTTTCTCCTCCTTAACAACTCTGTACTGTGTCACAACAGCCAGGCTCTGCAACCCCTCACCTGTGTGCCACAAGAGAGACTTATTTAAAGGCTCATATTAGCAGCTATGATGGGACACATGGATATTTCATTACAGCTTTGGTCACAGCAGATGGCTGTTTAGTGCAGTTGTCACTTACTTGTCTTTTAGCCAGCAGGGAGGAGTCTTGGAGCATGTCCATAATTATAATGAAGAGCTCATCCACCCACTTCCTCATTTCCAGCCCACTGACCTATTGAAAGACAAAAATCCAAAGTCTTTCATCTAGCATTGCCAAAGCTTAACAACTGACAAGCCTGGCAAGGAGGTTCCTGCACATCCCTACCTGGGCAAGCTCCCCTATGGTAGCGAGGACGTTGTTAATCACCCCTGGATTTGGATCTGGATCAGGATCTTTCAGCTTCACAATCAGTGCCTGGGAGGTGACAGAGGAACCAATCAGAATGTGTTTAGAAGACTCTTTGCTGTAGATGCAGTGCTCAAAATTATATTCCTTTTTGTTTATGCCTGAAATTGATTCCACAGGGGCTCAACTTGCATCATGGTGAACATTTCAACAGGAAATTAAACTCTCATTTCACAAACTTTATGCAAATCCAGGAAAAGTTAGGCTAATATTGTCATGTACATGCACTACTGTGGGTAACATCCACACAAATCTGATTTTATCCTGCTATGAAGAAGGAAAAGAACTGCAGTTCCTGAGGGTCATGTATTCACCTGCTCTATCTTCTCACTCCACCAGGAAATGTACAGAGACTTTACCTTAAGGATAGGCTCCATATATGGACGAATGAGGCGGGGAGCATTAGAAACCAGGTGGCCCAACATCCTGGCACTCTGCTCTTTAATCCTGCCAACACCACTGTGCTCCAGCTCCGTCAGGATCTGCAGGACAGATGATGGAAGCATGAGAACAAGGAAAATAAAAGTAGGCAAGAATTCTTTGGATTTCCTCCTCTCCTATCCAATGACAACAGAAAGAAAAAACAAATCTCAGCACTTGTAAAGGGTGTTCTATACTTACACCTCATCAGGTCATTTATGGCTAAATGAAGCTAAAATTCACGAGGATAAAACTGAACAGATAGCTCCAAAACAATCTACATTTATGAAGTGGTGTCATACATTCACCTTTCAGAAGCACAGAACACTCTTCCTCAATAGAGCACTCCAGAATGAGGAGCGTGGGGTGAAATAAAGCCTGATATCCTTTTCTTTCTAACACATCCTTAGAGCTCCACTCCAAACACCTATCAGTAAAAACACTGCCTGAAACCTACTAAGATGGATAATAAACATCTTCCAGAAGGGAGATGCCCCCCCACTCCCCCACACATTCACTACAGCTCGACAGCCCAGCTCTGCAACACCATCTCCATGCCAAGAGCTCTGTTTCCTATGACCCCTGTGTTACCTGGATCAGCATCTTGCGCAGGAAGGGCATGACAAAGGCAGGGTTCATGCTGCTCAGGCGACCCACGGTGCAGATGGCCAGCTCCCGGATCTCAAACACTTGGTCATTCAGGGCCACAAAAAGAGCTTGCAGGTTTTCTGCCTGGGCAAGGTGTGCATCAAAACGCTCGTCCAGAGAGGCCAGCACGCAGAAACGGATGTCAGGGTCTGCAAAAACCACATTTATTTCTCTTTAAATGCAGTCAGCTCCTGTTCTGTCATTGCCCTTATTCACAAACTGGCCTCAAACAACTCAATTGTAGAATGGCTTAGGTTGGAAGGGACCCTAGAGATCATCTAGTCCAACCCCCTGCTAGAGCAGGATCACCTAGAGCAGGTCACACAATGTTGGACTAGATGATCTCTAGAGGTCCCTTCCAACCCCTGACATTCTGTGATTCTGTGAACCTTCCTGTCATGGGCAGGGATGCCTTTCAGTTAGATCAGGTTGCTCAAGGCCTCATCCAACCTGGCCTTAAACACCTCCAGGGATGGGGCATCCACAACTTCTCTGGGAAACTACTCCAGAGTCTCACCACCCTCGTACTGAAGAGCTTCTTCCTAAGATCCAGCCTAAACCTACTCTCCTTCAGTTTAAAACCATTTCCCCTTGTCCTCTCATTGGACTCTCTCATCAAGAGTCCCTCACCAGCCTTCCTGTAGGCTCCCTGCAGGCATTGTAAGGCAGCTATAAGGTCCTCCTGGAGTCTTCTCCAGGCTGAACCATCTCAGTGCCCTCAACCTATCCTCATAGCAGAGATGCTCCAACCCCCGGATCATCCTTGTGGCCCTCCTCTGGACCCGCTCCAACAGATCTATGTCCCTTTTATGGTGGGGACACCAGAACCAAGTAGGAAGAATCAACAGAAACGACCAATTCCTCCCCAAACAACAAAGTTGAAGGGCAGAACACAGAACAGCAGCAAAAGAAGTCTCAGGGCTCCACTGATTCAAAGAATCCAAGGGCAGTATGAGCATTTCACACTAGTGTTCTATTAAAACCTCAAAAATCAAGATCTGGGAAGAGAAATTAGATCTTTTAAAATTTTTAAAAGATTGACAGCTTAAACCAGCAGCTAATATGTGCAAATTCTACTTGAACTTTAGCAGAACTTTAACAGAACTTTACCATCATGACCTGCTCATGCACTAGAATTAACCCATGGCAGGAGAACCCTTTGCTCTGAACCCCACACTAACCTGGGTCAGTGATTCCAACCACGAGCAGTTTGCTGAGCACGTCAGCCACAACCTGCACTGCTGTCTGGCTGACCACGTGGGCATGGCCACTGATGAGGTGGATGGAAGGGGTGAGCAGACGAGAGCAGGTCCGAGCTGCTTCCATCCGGATCTCCTTGTGCTCACTGTTGAGGAAGTGATCTGCACAGTGCCGCACAAACTGAGTCAGGGAGTGCCCTAGGAAGGAGATGATGAGGGGTTTAACACAGGTTTACACCTCACTTACTGGTCTTGTCAAGGAAGAGGAGTTTAAAGAAAGTGCTCTCAAGTTTTCCTGCTACTTGTACTCTGCCCCTGGCCCCCTGCTCCATTAGAATCAGAGAATGTTTGAGGCTGGAAAGGACCTCTAGAGGGCATCTGGTCCAACCTCCCTGCACAAGCAGGGACATCTCTACCTAGGGCAGGCTGATCAGAGCCCCATCAAGACCAACCTTGAAGGACTCCAGGGATGGGGCCTCCACCCCCTCTCTGGGCAGCCCATTCCACTCATCTATCACCCTCATGTTAAAGAACTTTTTTCTAATATCCAGCCTAAATCTCTCCTTTCCCAGCTTAAAACCATCACTCCTGGTCCCATCATTACAAACCCTTTTGAACAGACCTTCCCCTGCCTTCCTGTAGCCCCTTCAGGTCCTGGAAGGTCACTCTAAAGTCCCCCCGGAGCCTTCTCTTCTCCAGCTGAACAGCCCCAACTCTCTCAGCCTGGCTTCATATGAGAGATGCTCCATTCCCCTGAGCATTTTGGTGCCCTCCTCTGGACACATTCCAACATGTCCACATCCTTGTGCTGAGGGCTCCAGAACTGGACTCTCCTTATTTCAGCTCACCTTCAAACTCGAAGCTCCCCAGCGTGCGAAGGGCGAGGGTGATGCTGCCCACATCACTGGCCTCTGGGATGTTGGTGAGGCTGGGGGAGGCAAGCTGGTGGGCAAGGCCCTTTGGCATGCCTGGGTGGCGCAGGGGCTTGTGCATTAGGACGAGGGAAAGCATTTTCAGCAGCCCATCCTGGATGTCCTTCTTGAGCTGGGGGATCTGCCGGCTCAGGTCGTACAGCACGGCCGTCAGAGCAGGGCTGTGGGCAAGGAGCACAGAGACTCACTGCAACAGCAACCTCAGGAGGTGCACATCCCACCCTCCTGTCTATGCCTCTGCCCATCAGGAGGTAATTGTGGGTATTGACACACCACAGCAACACCTGCCAGCAGAGCACAGGGGTCCTTGGGTGACTTCAGGCACATGAAGTGACCTTCTTGTATGAGCAGACCACCAGGCCTGCAGCACACGTTGCTATGCTGGGCAATATTGTTAGAATATTGTTACAAATGAAAGTGATTCCTTACACTTGTGCTGTTTAGACAAAGGCAACTAACATTTCCAGGTGGTAACATTAATCTAAACAACTTTGTGCTGCTTGGATACTCTGTCCCTACCCTCCCATCCTAACAGCTTCACCAGTTAGGAAATTTCCAAGAGGAACTGTGGGCTCCAGGAGGAAATATTCAGTGCTTCAATTCTCCTTCCCTGCCAATTGATACAGCAGAAATCTGCAGCCCTTCAGAGGCTTTCAAAATGTTTGCAGGCTGTTTGAACCGTGGAAAGTAAAGGAGATGACTTCTGAATTCACTAGTTGTTCAACAAAGAGATTTGTTCACACCAAGACCAATGTTTAAGTAAGACAGACACATTAACACTTAAAACATCATTCTCCTGAAAGAGCTGAACTGATCTGAAAGATCATTCAAAAGCAACAACCTTCCTTCTCGATCTGAAGCCTTTCAAGGTCTCATTCTGTGTGGCCAACAATGCCATCCAGTGGCTAACAGAAAAACATGCTCCTGTGCCTTGTGCTCACCTCAGCCCCACAGCCAGCATGGGCTCCAGAAGCTCTTTGATGTCCTGCTGGATGCTGGGCCCCATGGCTCGTGCCAGCATACTAATGCAGGTGAACACTGTGGCATCAACCTGCACAGACTTCTGCCTCCTGGAAAGGGACCACATCAAAGTTTAGTAAGAGAAGCTGCTATTTTTCAAATGTCTTGTGTTGTCAGCTCTACAGAAACACCTCTGATTTTAACAGAATAATTTGATTCCACATCACAAAAAATTATACAAAGAACGGGTGCTTCAGTTTCTTTCTCCAACCTTCACAGACTTACTTGTGGGCAAAGTCCTTTGGAGGAAGAGCTGCTTTTATGATTTCAAGGACTTTTGGCAGGTAAGCTTGAAACTCAGACCTCACAGCCACAGAAAGCAAACCCAAGGCCTGGAAGGCTGCTGTTCTCTCCTTCTCCTTCTTCACACAGCTGAGAACATGATTCATGGTGTCTGGAAGATACTGATCAGCTGCCCAAGAGAGAGAATAACACAGATATTGGAACTCACTTAGGTTTACACAGTTGTATCACATTTGCAACTAAACCTTTACAAATATAAAACTAGGGCACAGATGTAGCCATAGAAAATGTGCTGACATAAACAGTGGCAAAACTCAGGCTTTCTTTGAAAAGAAAAAATAAGAAAAATCACCAAGCTATGAGGAAAAAAAACCCCACATAGCAACAGGCTCTATACACAAATAAGATCCAAGCACCTTGTTTTTATAGTGATTGATTGGAAATTTGGAATAGTAACACAAAGTTTGTCCCAACCCACTTAGAGCAGCTTGGTGACCTGCCTCCACCCCGATGGTCTCCTAAGCTTGCTTTGATAAATCAACCTAACTGCTTTAAAGTTGGCAGATATTTCACTCTCTCCCATTTTTACTTGGTATTTCCCAGCACATGCAATAGATAAAAAGGAAGACAACTCTGCTGATAAGATTCGGGATACATTGAGTGGGAGCAAGAGAGCTGAGTTCAACCCTGAGCCTGACAGAGATAAAAAAACCAAAAAGGAGTTTCTGTCTCTTATGGTATTGATCACAGAACTCAGACAATAGTTTTCAATCCATTTTCTTTATCAGAGCAACATTTTGGCATCAGATATCAAGTCACACTTAGGCAGGAAAAAGACAGACTGTCCTCCCACAGAGGAATCTGCTCATCAGCCAACACCACACTCGTGCTGCTGCATCGCCTGCACAAGCTCAGCTGGAGCAGAGAGAGCTGGGCAAGTTCCAGCCCAATTTCAGCAACACTTGGAACATCCAACCCTCTGTGTGTGATTCCTCACCTGTGAATGCTGAAGGAAGGAAAGCTGCCAGCCGTGGGAGCAGGTTGAGAACTGTCATCTGGATCAGGGAGTTTTTGCTGGTCCTACACTTGAGAACCCACTGGCACACCTGAAAGGAGACAGATGTGACTCTGAAGGGTGGCAATCAGCAGCAGTGCACAAATGTTTGTTACCTGGGTGCTTTAAGGCATCCTACTGACATTTGGCTTCAGAGTCCATCAAAAAGATGGATAATTAAGACCAAGTAAATCACTTGGTTTAAAAGGGACAAGGACAAAGCCAGGATACATAAAACTACTGAGCTTTGATGCCTCAATTCAACACCAGGCAGTACCACCTGCTAAGTAAGGATACAGAGGACAATCCTCTACAAGAACCAGTGCTGTTGGTAGAGAAGTTGAAGACCAAACACTTACTTGATCAAACTTCTCTTCCATCAGATCCCTGCAGCACCGACTTTCCACCAGGGTAGACTTTGCAGGGACAGGTGAGGTGGCAAACCCCATGATTCCTTGGTGGGCACTGTAGCCCAGGAGCCCAGCCAAAGCATTGGACTGGGAGGGCTGAAGAGACTGGAAGCTGGTGAAGGGAGTGATGTGGCGAGGCTTGGTACTGAAGCCCATCAGGTCTTTGCAGTACTTGTCATGCACAAGCTGCTGCTGAGTGATCTCTTCCATCTCCTCTCTAAGGCGCTGGGCAAAGAAGAAAAGCATCTTTGGTTGGGTTGTTTTTATTTTAATGTAGCTGAAAAAGATACTCCCAACAGAGTGTTACCCAAACTTCCTCAGGAGCATCCTCTACAATTGATATCCAATGGCTGTAAAACACCAGTTAAGCAAAATCCAGCAAAAATATTTGTTTATGTAACATACAACAGAATCCTCATTCTATATAAAGTTCTTTTTCATTGTAATTAATGCAGTTAATAGCATTTGCCATTGTAATTAATCCAGTTAATAGCACTTCCCTTTTCATTGTAATTAATCCAGTTAATAGCACTTTCCATCAGAGCTTAAAACCTACTCAGCCCAAACTTATCACTTATTTCTCTGCATGTTTCAATGTGTCACGATCAATGCTCTGACTCCACATGCAGGTGACTTTTCAGCCCAGCAACCCCATTTCACACACACTGGGGTATTTCCACAGATTGCTGAGTTGCTGCACACTGTCAAACAAAAGCCCCAGTCCCCATCTCATCCATCTGCTCACCTCTCCCTCCATACTGCTGATTCTCACGAGCTCATTGAGGATCAGTAAGGCACCATGGATTCGGTCATCACGGTTCATTCCTTTCTCTTTGGCCAAAGTCTCATCAAAACCCTTCTCAGCCTCTTCATATGTATGCTTGGGGGAAAAGAAAAAAGAAAAGAGATCTCAGGGATGAGGCAGAAGCAAAGCACGTGGAAATAAAGCAGTACTGTCAGTCAGGAGTTATGGATGTCCTGTGATTTCCCAAGAGGAGCCACAAACCTCAACTGAGGAATAACAGAGAATAATGCTACAAAATTCAGTCACCTCAGAGTTGTGGACTCTCTGCAGAGCATTTTCAACCATGCCATGGTATAAACTTCATCAGTATCTGCAGCACACATTTGACTATGAGGATCCCAGGTTCACAACATCTCACCACACTGTCCAAACCTTGTTTGATATTATGAAGCTCTAATTCATGCGACAAGAGCAACAAAGCCAAGGTTCAGACACAAGAATCTTTACCTTTTCCACTCATGTTTTATCTACACTAATAAAATCATCTGTGAGTAAGAGGTGACCAGAGACAGACGAATGCATGGCTGTAAAACTAGGTCAAGAGCTGAAAGTGAGCTGCAGATAGAGCACTGGATTTTTGATGGAGCCAAGTCTCTCACTTTTACAGTGGGCTAAAGAAACTACTCATTGTATTTTCCAGCCTTTCAAGGGGAGGCAGTTTTCTACTGACGCAGGTTCTTAGCTTAGACAGCTCTTCCAGACACAGGCACTTGATCACAGCATTATGAGGAGCTGCTTCAAAAGAAAGTTCTTTTCTTACTCTGTACCACTGGGGCTTCTGCATCTCTTTTGGCTCCCGCTGAGTGGTGAGGATAAGGCAGGCTCTTAAGGCAGAAACAGCTCCCTCTCGGATGGCCTGTTTGGGATCCCACACAGCCACAAATATATTGTCAAAAAATGGCTGCACTTGTTGGAAGAAGAAGGTAGGCACGCTGATTGCCAGCTCCCGCAGGACAAGAACCTGGGGGTGGGGAGAGAAACAGCAGCAATCTGTGAGGATGAGCACCAGGAGACAAACCTCATCATTGCTAGACCACAGTATCGTTTATTTAGACTGACAATGGCTGCGAGCCTGAGCTGTTCCCAGCTCCATACTTGCAGTTCCTAGCACAATAGTGCCTCAATCTTCTTTAGTCACTGGCAGTGTGCTGCCAGCTCTCTTCTTCCTCAGGCCAACACCAAACTCAGCAACATCCCCTCAGCAGAACTTCAGCTTTTATTATTCTTCATCTGTTTGCTCTTCTCTGTCTCAAACCAGCCAAGGGGGAACACAGCACTGAGAGAGAGCTCAGCAAGTGACCCCAACAGCAACTCTCTTCCACAGAAACCCTCTTTAAATTGATCAGCTCCTTGTTACTTCTCACAAACTGATTGGTTCCTGGTTGATTATTTCTAGCCTCACCCACCACCCCAACCATGACCACCTGGGGGCAGTTGGGGCCTCACACATGGGCCAGGTTCTGCCTCTGGGGCCTTGGGGAACAAAACATGTTGCTGGGTTGTGATTCATCCATAGGTCAACTCCAACTCGGGGCCCACAGCCCAGGCCCCAGCACTTCAGGCAGCCACTGTGGTCCTGTCCAGAGCTCCTCCATGGCTTTCTGTGCACATCTCCTACCATGGTTAACCAAGACAACTGAAGACAAAACCAGATCACTTACAGCTGCATGTCTTCGACCTTCATTCCTGTCAGCTCCCAGCCACTCCAGAGCTCGTTTCACCTCAAACTCCACATACTCAGCTGTGAAGGTGTCCCCAGCCATGGCCAGCCTCCCGATAGCTTTGGAGGCCATCTCCATCACCACAGGGTCATTGGATGGCAGGAGGTTCCTCAGGTAGTTGGCAAACCTGCCAATGCGGGTGGCGTTCCCTCCTTCGACACCAATGAGGCTTGCTGCAAAGAAAGGGAGCAATGTTGTAGGTTCTCCCTGAGAGTCAGTGAGGCAGACAGTAGGTAATCCTTGGATGTGAGTTAGTATTCCCTATCCATGCCTTAAAGATTCCCACTAATTCCTCCTAAACTGCAAATCCACAGAAAAAAAAATTTAAAAAATCAAGCAATAAGAGTCACCATTCTTTTGAGCCTGAACTTGTTACATGGGGACAGAAATACATCCAGTAGCTTCACAGATTTTCCCAATTTTTAGTTTAAAAAGAGAAAAAGATAATCCACCCTGGGATTACAGACCCATTCCCAAGAGAAAAGCATCCATCCACATGCAACTACTACAGCTAGGCTGCCTCAGTAGAGAGGTCAAAGACTGGATGGACCAAGGAAAGTGCTCTTCCCCTCAGCCCTAGGGATAGTCTCTCTGGCCATGGTGGAGACACCTTGGCAGGTGGCAGCACGGTGGAAGCTTTCACTGCCAGTGCCTGGGTTGTACCTGCTCTGTAGATAAAGAGGCCATCGGTGTCCAGGGTTGTCAAGCTGGCACCTTTCAACAGCACTACATTCACAGAAACAATTTTAAAGTTGATGCTGTCAGCTTAAAATTAGATGTTGTCAACATAGGTTTCTCTAGCTAGGGAACTTCCACTGTCTTCAGCCACATTGGGATTGGATGATCGTGTCTGTGAGCCTGAACCATGAGCAATTCCTATGTGGTTATTAAAAGAAGTAACTGCTACAACACAGGCTGGAAGGCAAAGTATTTATGTGAGTGATTTCCTGAAAAGTCAACCTGCAGGCAGCTCTGTCACATCACAACCAGAACAGCTGAGGAGGCAGCTGAGCAGAATCCAAGCAGAAATGAGGTGAGCCCCTGCCAGGGTGGAAGCTGCTGCTACTGAGCCAGGTAAATGTAAAGAACAAGAATCAATCCCCTCAAACTGAGGAAGCTGAGAAAGTCAGCCCACTCTGATACAGATAAATGGAGAGCACAAACTGTTCTCAGCTGAGCTCAGGAACAGATTTCCATGTGCTCAGCACTCACAGTTGATGCTCAGCTCCCAGGAGAGCTCAGGGCCCATTAAGCACCAGGTTTCCAGCCACTCTCAGCAGCTCCCATGCTGACACTTACAGGCAGGTTCTCAGAGGCCAGCAACTAGCACACACCCAGCATACTGAGCAGCCAGACACAAGGCCCAGAAGATAAAGGCTCATTCCTGTTGAAAATCTGTCCCTAGAGACAGGTGCACGAAAATAAAGCTCACCAGAGGCATTGAGAACTTTGACTCACCTATAGCCAGGATGCCACCCTTCCTTTCGTTGGCATCAGAGCTAGAGACCAGCTCAAAGATGTGATGGTTCAGCTGATCATAAAACCTGGTAGATTCTTCCTGACTCATCTGGAAAAGCAAACAGTTCAAATCAGCTTCCAGCATTCTTTCCCTCCAAAACCTCCAGAAAGGCAACACTTCTCAGGTCACTTAAAAAGAAATTAGACCAACCATACATTACAAACACCAAGCAGTATCTCTTCTTTGTGCCCTCAATGTTTCAAGTTTATTTATTCTCAGTCTATATTGACCACCCACCTGTGTCACCACCTCTCCTACCTGCTGGGGCAAAGGCAAGCTCCCTGCTACACCCCACCTGCTCTCTACGACCAGTTTCCATACCAAAAATCTCCATCCCCAAGTACCCAGCCCCTACCCTACACCCATGAGATACAGAAGAATGAAGCAGCTCATGTGCAGCACTCACTTCACGCAGCTCCATGGTGACATAATGCTGCAAGTCCTTGGCAGCTTTGGCCCTCGTCTCCTCGCTGCGACTCTTCAAGCCATTGGCAAATTGCTGGAGGATGGACACGGTGCCCGACATGGTGGTGGCGTGGTGGGCTCGGGGGCATCAAGTCCTGTAAGTTCTTCAGGGAGAGACTTTTTTTTACTGCTTTCAGCTATTGAAATCTCTGAGCTCCTTTCTTAACACTGCCCATTTCCAAAGCATTCTATTGCTGTGCCAACAAAGCATGAAGTTACAAGAAATAACAATATTCCTCAGGCTTTACAATGCTGTGGTCTAACTGCATCACCACATAACATCTTGATCTCCAGCCTATTTGCTCCCTAGTTCCTCAAACACCAAAACATGCTCCAACAGGTCAGGTGCCCGACCCCGTGGTGATCTCATCCTAAATCCAGGCTCATGCAATAGCCAAAAAATAGCAGGGTCAGATCAGGGTTTACAAATACCCTATAATAAGTAGGCACAATCATTCCCACGATTATAGCATTATCATATCTGACTCCTCCTTGAACGTTTCCATCCAAGTTTCTCCACAGAAATTCTGTGTTATGCCAACACCAGGGAGACTCAGCACTCAGGGCCTGGCAAGTGTTACATTCTCCAGCAGATATTTAGAGATGGGAAGTCTACTTATAGCAACACCAATCACTGCAACAGGATGTTTACTATCCTAACATGCAACCAAGCTTTCTCCCAAGTCTTTCTTTATGAGGAAAATATTCTAGAGGCTTGAACCCCTCTATTTACAGATTACACAAGCCCAAACCCAGCACTTGAAAGAAGGGCCCACAGCACCGACACTTCAACTACTTCCCCAAATATCCCCCACGAGGTCAGAAAAATCCACCGGGAGGTGGCTCAGGGCTCCTGGGAGCCAAGAGAAGCTCTCCCAGACCCAGAGAGCAGCCGGTGGCTGCGGCCCCATCCTCGCTGCCCCGGCGCGGGGCTCCCTCACGGCGGGACGCGGCGGCCGGCGGGCAAGAACCGGCAGGCCCGAGCCCGCGGGGGATCCCGCCGCCATCCCTCTATAAGCCGGGAATGAAGGAGGAGTGAGGGAGGGCAGCGCGGGCACCGGGGCCTTTAGCGGCAATGCCGCGGGGGGGGGCTCGGGTAGAGAACGGCGGCGCGGGGCTGGGCGACGGTGCCGCTGACGGGGTATAGGGAGCCGGCCCGGCGGGCGCTGAGGCGGTGAGGGCTACGGCGTGGGTAGGGGTGAGGGGAAGGCGCTGCTGAGGGGAGGCTCCGGAGCCGAGCCACACTCACCGCCTCCGCCCCGGCNGCGAGCGGCTGCTGGCCAATAGCGCTCCAGAAGGGCTTTGATAGGCATCGCCTCTGGCCAATAGAGAAAGTGAAAAAGGGAAAGAGCGCTCGCAGCTCCGCCCCTTTTCCCAAGGCACCACAAGGAGAGCTAGTCGCCTTCCAGCCAATCATCAAGCCAGCAGGGAGTGAGTGGCATGAGAATTAACCAATAGAAAGGCTGAGCGTGCTCGATTGGTGAAAATTCTGCTCTAGGCCCGCCTTCCGGGCACCGCCTGGCTCCCGCCCAGCACAGTAATAGCGGAAGTAGCGCAGTGCGGCGCCGCGCCTGGTGTGCGCCGCTGAAATGTGTCCGGCTGCCCACGGCAGGACCAAGGGCAGCTGGGGCGGCACCCGGCGGTAGCTGCTCCGTTGTGGTAATGCCACGTTTAGAGGTGCTGGCGTGTGCTTCAGCGTGACCCACGCGTGACGAGCTGGGGCGTTTAATGCTTGCACCGGGGGCCAGGAGGTGCCGCTGGCTGGTACGCGACCCTCCGCGGAACCCCCTGTGCGAGGCCGCGGGGGGGATGGGGGCGGTGAGGAGGGGCGGGAACGGCCCTTAAGGCGCGGGTAGGAGCGACGCGCGACTGTGGCGGTGACGCCTCCTCCTCCCGCTGGGCCCCGGAGGAGGCTAATTATTAATTAGGAGGCTAATGCGCAGCCCTTCCTATTCCAGGCGCTGTGAGAGCGGAGAGCATGGGGCCCGGGGAGCTGGTGCAGAAAATCAGCATTAACGCCGAGAGCCCCCGGGGCAGCGAGAGGAACGGCTCTGGCGGCGCCGCTCCAGCGGGCCCGGAGGGGGTCCCTCCCGGCACTTGGAGGCAGAAGTGCGCGGCCTATGTGCTGGCGCTCAGGCCTTGGAGCTTCAGCGCCTCCCTGACCCCCGTGGCCCTCGGCAGCGCCCTGGCGTACCGGGCCGAGGGAGCCTTGGACCCGCGGCTGCTGGTGGGGAGCGCGGTCGCTGTCCTGGCCGTGCACGGAGCCGGCAACTTGGTGAACACCTACTACGACTTCTCCAAAGGCATCGATCACAAGAAGAGCGATGACAGGACTTTGGTGGACCAGATTTTGGAGCCTCAGGACGTCGTCCGGTTTGGGGTCTTCCTGTACACCGTGGGCTGTGTCTGTGCCGCTGGGCTCTACACTGTCTCAACGCTCAAGCTGGAGCACCTGGCCCTCATTTACTTCGGAGGACTTTCCAGCTCCTTCCTTTATACTGGAGGTAAGTGCTGGCTCCCGTTTGCTGTGAATCTAAATGTAAACGTGGCAGAATTAGCTGACTTGTTAAGGTTTTCTCAAATACACAAGTGATCTGTTTAGTTAACCACCACGAAAATATTTGGTGGTATTTCCTGCAGTGCTGGTCCATACACTTGTATTTTTTTGCCACTGGTTGTGTGGAAAGAGGCACACTAAGTACTTTGACTGGAAAGTGGTGTTGAGACACTGTTAATTACAGACATGGCTTTAGATTCTCGTCAGAGCTATTGCTGAAACTTTATGTGATGTGTATCTTGTCTCCTTTGGCAGCATAGCTCCTGCATACATTCCTCTCCTTGGGTGGGATCTATTACTTGTTTTTGCAACTCTAAGTGGAGTTTCATTGTCAGTGTAGAACTTTGTTCTTAATAAGAGAGTGTTCATGATAACTCAGTTTGTTCGTAATAAGAAGGTGTCTTTATTGTCTTCCTTTGCTGGGCAGATACAAACATAATTATTAGGAAACAAAAAACAAACTCAGTCAAACTTCAAAGTTATATTTGTCTCCTTGCAAGAATCTTGTCTATTTTGCATTTTCTTCTGAGCATTTTATGCCTTTCTTCAGGATTGGGTTCTAATATGTATGGTCACACTAAAGAGGACCTTATTTCTATGAATCCCTGCAGAAATAGGTACTTCTGGATGTGAGGATGGGTATTAGAACCTGACCCTTGGTTTTTATTACATTGTTTGACTGGAGAAATTCAGAAGCTGTTTCCTTTGTTATCTTTGGTTAAAAGAGAGAATAGAGTAGGAGTAAGAGTAGAGTAGAAGTAGGAGTAGAGTATAATATACTTCTTGGCCATAGCTACTGGCATGTTGATGGTTTCACCATCTCTGACCAGCTCTTCCCTTGTCCCTTCTCTTCTGCCGTTTGCTCGATGACGCTTCACTTTACTCTTGTGTCTTGCCACAGGGATCGGATTTAAATACGTTGCCCTTGGAGACGTGGTGATCCTGATCACCTTTGGGCCCCTGGCTGTCATGTTTGCCCACGCTGTGCAGGTGGGGTACCTGTCTGTGTCCCCCCTGCTCTACGCTGTCCCCCTGGCCCTCAGCACCGAGGCCATCCTGCACAGCAACAACACGCGGGACATGGAGTCGGACCGGCAGGCGGGCATCGTCACCCTGGCCATCCTCATCGGCCCGGCCTTCTCCTACGTCCTCTACACTGTGCTGCTCTTCCTGCCCTACCTGATCTTCTGTGTGCTGGCCACACGCTACACCATCAGCATGGCCCTGCCTCTGCTCACCATCCCCATGGCCTTCTCCCTGGAGAGGCAGTTCCGGAGCCAGAGCTTCAACAAAATCCCGCAGCGGACGGCCAAGCTCAACCTCCTCTTGGGCCTTTTCTATGTCTTTGGTATCATGCTGGCACCAGCTGGGGCTCTGCCCAAACTGTAACAGGAGCTGCCTGGTCAGGCCTTGCCATTCAGTATTAAGGCTGATGGACAGTGGATGATGGGGGTAGATGACCTGTTATGGACAGTGGGAGGAATAGAGAGACTGTCTTGAGCTGTTGATGGTAAATGTTGTAACTTCTGGCCTTGGTTATCTTGTGCAACAGACTTTTTAAAAGCAATTTGTGAGTTTTTCCAGAAGGGGTGAACTGCAGCTTTGCTTCTCAGGAGCAAGGTGATGTGAAGCCAAGGAAATATTTGAAGAACCTCATCCTTCTGTCACTGAATTCTTCCACTGTCAACTTGGGGAAATAAGATTGAGCCTCAAATCCCAACTCTCTGTCCCCTTCACAAGCACAGTGATTGCTCTTATGGCACCGTTTCTTACCATGGTCAGGGAGTCCAGTGGCTCCTGGGTGGGCAACAGAAAACACTGCCAAATATTTAGCATCACAACGATGTAGGTGCTATTACTTCACTCCCTTGTGAACATAGTTCATCTTCATTGTTGTATGTTTTCATTTTTGTTGTTTGTGTTTTCTTTTCCTGGCCAAATTTGGGTTTTTCTTTCCAAGCCCCTTGAATTACACCAGATACTCATTAACTGTTGCTTCTGCTTGGTCCTTACAGTCCAGACATCTCAAAGTTCTGTATCTGTGTGGCATGTTGCTGCGAAAACAGAGCACGAACAGCCCACTGCACAAACTTCAAGCCAAACCCAGTAAATTTATATTCTGCTACAGAAGCTGAAGCTGTAAATGCAAATCATCCAACTGAAAAGCCTTCAATGCTTAGAAAAATAAATGGTTTCCATTTTTACATTTGCTTGAACTTGCTCTCTGAAATGACAGCCTTGGAGTTAAGGGGGACCCAAGAGAGTGCCAGTTTTCTCTTGCTGGATATGGATTAATGGATACTTGATTGGAAGAACCAATGCTTAGTTTAAATAAAACACTGTTTTTTCTGTTATTGTTCTTCACTTATAGGTCTGAAGTATTCAAATGTCTTATAAGAAGCTCATTTGAGCAAATGAGAGAGATACAGAGTTAGAAAAAATAAATCAGGATTGTTGCATTGGCTCTGTGTAAAAGTTAGGACTGGAAATGAGAAGAAACCATTTTTGTTAACAAGATTGTACCTGACAGAGTCCAGAGTGTGTGACTGAATAACATGTAAATGTGAAGTTAGCTCGGAAGTTTCCCACCTCTTTCCCCCCTGTTCCCTACATCTTATGGTGGGGTTTTGTTTTCTCCTGCAGATCTTGCCACTTGCTCTTCATGTGGCCATTTGGAGAACTGTTTGAGCAGTTATGTAGCAGTGGGAAAAACACAATGGGGAAAATATGGATTCTGGGGCAAAGCTGAATTTGATTGCTCAGTGGCAACTGAATTTTCTCTTCTGGGTTGAAGAAAAACTGTTTGTTTCCTGTATGTGGGGTTTTGGTGAAAACTTTGTTTACAAGAGTTATGGAAAGCTCCAGAGAAATGGGTGCTGGTGTTAAACTAGAGCTGCTGTGTAAGAGTGCGCAGTCTTGCTTTTGAAGCAGGCAGGAGTGTGCTGACCACTCTGAAGGGCTTCAAACACAAGCAATAAACTAGCAATAAACTGATGTGATGTTACCCTGCATCTGTGGTGGGTAAACTACACCCCTGTGGGGCTCATCTGAAAGTGCCCAGTGTTCTATGAAGGTGAAGCTGAAGTGGTGGTAGAGGATTACATGGTATAGCTATTTAAGTGACTCATTTTCTGGCTTGATGTTATCCAGCTGTTGATCTCCTGCTTTACAGCTGAGCTGTTGGCAACAGGAAGGATAATTGGCAGGTGCATTGTAGGAGCTGCAGTGTCATCTTTGATTTAAAATTAGGCAAATGGTCTCTCTAATCTGACCAGGCAAAAGAGATGGACTTCAAATGTGTGCAGCTTTCTGGAGCAAAAATACTTGTTTAGATTAGAAAGTGCAAAAGTTCAGCTCAGCTGGATGGAGGGAGGTCTCCAGGAGGTTTTGGAAACTCTCAATCCAAATGTACAGTTATTACTATCACTTCTTTGTGGACCTAGGGAATAAAGAAGAGCCTGGCTCTGAGGCCCACTTCACTTCTCTGCAAAGCAAAAGCTTTTCTAGGGTTATCCAGGTGAATCTGTTAACCCTGCAACTGGGGATATGTGTATTTGTTAGGTTCATCCCAGCATGGCTTTGTTGCTACCCTTTGTAGCAGCACTTTGATAGCTTGGGTTTAGCTATCAGTTTAAAAAATGGATAGTTACCTTTTTTTCTACTCCTTTCACATAAATAACAGGACTTAAGCTAAATTCCTTAAAGTTATTAATACTTTGCTTGTGTCTTCAATAACTAATGGTGGAAAGATTCAGGCTGTGATCACGGGTGGAGAGTCATGTGTGTAACTCTGGTTGTATCCAGGCTACCCTTTCCTAGCAGGGGAAGCTGCCTGTGTAGGATGTCTGCTTACTGCTGGAAGGGACCAGCATGTTTGGTGACAGATGAAGAGCTCACTAGTACACGTGTATACTTGTGGAACACTTTTCAAGGTCTTTCCAAGCATTTTAGTAGTAAGAAAGAAATGAATACTCAGTAATTCCTTCCTAGCAGATGCTGTTTGCCTCCAGTTCCCTGTCTGTGAATAACAATATCATTCCAGGATCGTCAGGATGTTACTAATAAACCACACATTCTTCACTGTGGCTTTGAAGAGGTCATTTAACTTCTCTGTGTCTTAGAAAACAGCTGATTTTTGCCTACCTCCCAGGGATGCTGAGCTGGTATCATTGGCATAGTGAGCTTTGAAAGTAACAAGTGCTTTATCTCTGTGTACTTTGCAAAACTCATGTTACTAGAAAACACTTTAGCTGTGGACTAACCAAACAGGTGACTTAACCAATTAACTAGACCAAAATAATCTCCACACAGACATTGAGTGGTAAGAGAGGTTCCTGGTTGGTTTGGTTTGTGAGGAGGATGCTGGGTCTCTTTCCCTCCCTCTCTCCTCCCTGTCTCCTGCTACTTTCCCTGTAGAAAAGCTTTGGAAAGTTCTTTCAGGTCTCTCTTGATGAGCTGTGTGTGGCTGAGGCTACCCTGGTAGCTGAACAGATCTGTAGCCCATCTGTTAATGTGTCCTGAAGCACCTCCTGGCCTCTCTACTTCTCAAATAAAGTCTCTGAAATGCTCTTCTGTTAATTATGCTGTGTTTGATTGTTTTATCTCACTCCAATTGTCTTTCAGCACGTGTGTTAGAGCATCTTCCTGGAAGGAGGAGAGTCTTTGATGTGTTTATAGTGTAAGTGCATGAAAGATCACACATTTTGTGTGTGTGTGTGTGTGTGTAAGAGTCCTTTTCTGAATCACATAATCCTGTCCTTCCACATCACCAGGTATAAAGTTCAGTAGCAGTGATCATCTCATACCAGTGGCAGACTTCAGAGGAGGTTCAGTATTTTCATCAATGAGCAGAATTTTTTTTTTTGCAGTCTTGTGCCATGGACTGTTCAGCATTTATAAGGAGCTTTCAGATGAACTTTTAATCTTTTTAATAAAGATGGACTTTGTTATCCTCACCTGTGTGTTCTGCCCTTCTTCCACTGCCATGGTCTCTGCTCCTGGCTTGTCATGGGTTTATTTGCTCACAGGACTGACACTAACACCTCCCCTGGGTGTGTTGGAAATGAGCCTCAAGCATGGTTTGAACTGTTCCTATCTTAGCCACTGGTGCAGTGTGTTATACAAACACATCTCCAATTAGCTTAATGAGACTAACAAGTCTTATTTGTCTTACATGCTTTCTGGCTGTCTCTTTCTCCTGGTGTGGTTGGAGTGGTTGGAACAGTCCAGAGAGACCCTTTGGTTGTGGCAGCTGCACTGTCAGGGATGCACGTAGCTGGAAACACAAAACAAGACTTGATGTGTGGGGGGTTTGTGAAATGAGATGATTTCAGGTTTTGCCTCTAGTTTAAAATCCATCTGAGTAGGAGAGAATGAAGGAATTTCCTGCAGTCAAGGTTAGTGACTATAAACCACTATCTTACTATCATTGTCTGCTCCCGAGCGATTTTCTGTTTGGGTTTGCAGGATGTTCTGTGGTCCTAAGGCAGCTGGGCATGGACAATATTTGAGTGGCCCCTAAGGTCATTTGGAGATAATTTTAGAGGATAAAATGCAGAATAACATGGAATGTAGACACACAGGGGCTGTACTCAGGGATGCTCCCAAAGAAATTTGATAAAGCTCTTGGGAATCTGGAGAAACCAGCCTGCTGAGTCTCCTTTAGCAGGACAGCAAGTTGGGTGTTCTGGAACTATTATTGGGGTTGGACTTGATGATGGACTTGGATGGAGAAGAGAAGGCTCTGAGGGGACCTTATTGTGGCCTTTCAGTACCTTAAGGGGCCTACAAGAAAGCTGGGGAGGGACTTTTGAGGCTGTTGGGTAGTGGTAGGACTTGGGGGAATGGGTCAAAACTAGAGGTGGGGAGATTGAGATGAGACGTTAGGAAGAAGTTGTTGCCCAGGAGGGTGGGGAGACACTGGCCCAGGTTGCCCAGAGAGGTGCTGGAAGCCC
The DNA here is from genome assembly GCA_013401335.1 of Brachypteracias leptosomus. Lineage (NCBI taxonomy): Eukaryota > Metazoa > Chordata > Aves > Coraciiformes > Brachypteraciidae > Brachypteracias > Brachypteracias leptosomus. The sequence continues at coordinate 848,838 of VYZX01012728.1, forward strand.
CATCCCTGGAAATGTTGAAGGCCAGGCTGGCTGGGGCTGTGAGCAACTGCTCTAGTGGGAGGTGTCCCTGCCCATGGCAGGGGGGTTGGAACTGGATGATCTTTAAGGTCCCTTCCAACCCTGACAATTCTATGGTTCTATGATCTCCAGAGGTCCTTTCCAACCCTCAACATTCTGTGATTCTAATTGTTCTGTTTGCTCTTAAAACACACTCTAATGCCTTGTCCTCATAGCAGGCAGAGTCTATCAGGAGTCAGCTTAAACCCATTTTAAAGAAACTCGACCTCTAATAGAAAATGTTTAGAGACTGAAAATCCCCACGCTATTGAACCCCTTTTTGAGCAGTGCCTGGCTGGGTGGAGGCTGTGATTGTGATGCTCTGCAGATGGCAGCACTGCTCTTCAGCACCCTGGGCTGGGGGATCCTCTGCCAGGCTCTGCAGAGCTCCCTGGTTCCACAGTCTACAAAAAAAAATTATACACTGTGAGAGAAGCATTGGACCAGAATCTGGCATTGCTGCTCCTCTGCTGTTACAAGGTTGATCCAGAATCCTTGTTCTCCTTTCTCATCGAGTGGCAAAATGTTTTCTGCCCAGATTATTGTTACTGGAGGAGGAAGAGGGGGTGTCCCTCCTGTGTTGATGGGTTTAGGGGTTGCTCAGGCTGAGGTCACTGCATTGTCAGCACACCCTTGTTGTTTGAGAGGATTTTTTTTACAGCCATCACAGCTTGGAGTTTTTTGGGGTGTTTTGCCCCTTTACAACCAGTGCAATGGAGAGAATTTCCAAATATGTGCCTAAAACTACCTTATTTTTTGTCTCTACAGGGATTTGCATTAGTTGTGTTTGCAAGATTCCTTAGTATTTGTCTGGTTGTACCTCACTGGGTCTACTCTATTGTAAGGAAACAACTGGCAGGTAAATTGCAGATGACTTTCTAATGCCCAGATTATGTCTGGACAGATGCTTCTGGCCCAGGCAGGTAATGGCAGAAAGAGGCAGCTGAAGAAAGCCAGTCAGCTCCATCTTACATTTTCAAAGCCTTTGCTGATGGCCTAATAAGCTTATTCTGGTCAGATGCTGGGAGCTGAGCTCTCAAAGAGCATGAGCAAGCTGTGCCTCATGGGCTCTACACCCACGTGGGGAACTAAATGCAGTGTCTGCACCCTCTGAGCTGAACTTCTGTTCAGCCCATTGCTTTTAACACTCACATCTTGGATAGCTGGTGGGAAATCTTCATGCTTTTATAGTGGTTTTAGGAGCTTGGACTGTGTTCTCCCCATTTCTTGGGTGAGTAGCTTGATTTGTTGCTGCTTAATCATGGTCATGGCTCCTTGGAGGAGAGTTCATAAGAGTTCTCCTTTCCAGTCTGCTCCCTTAATAACTACACACGTTGGTTTGGCTTTTAGGTCACTGATAGATTATTTAAATCACCTTTACTTGCTTTATACTTGGAGTTTTGCACCTGCTGAATTATGTATTTAAGGAATGAAACGCTGCTCTGGCTTTTTAAAGCTATTTTTCATTTTAAGGTGGAGCTAAATGTCTAGGCAACTTAAAATCTGTAGCTCTCAGACCTGCTAAAAATTTTGTGAGTTTTAATAAAACTCAGCTCAGCTGGCTTATTGCAGGTGTGTGTCTAAAGGTAACAGGCCCAGGACTGGACAGAAAACAAGGATTTTTTGTCTGAAACAAGGTTTTTTGCTCTTCTGTGTGACTTGGAGTGAGACCTAAAATAAACACGTGTATAACAAAACTTGACAAACCTTTTTCTGATGAAAACTTTTATTACTGTTGGTGCTTATCCTTTCTATATAGCAAAGCCCAGATGTTTCAGTGGCCACATGAAGTTGTCTGCATAAGAAATGCTTGAAGGACATAGTTCAACATTCCTTTGGGGTCAGCTGAGAGAGTGACTTGCTTGAGTATCCAAGAATTGCTGCTGTGCAAGCACAGGGGGTTCCTGCCCAAGGGGTCTACCCTTGGAAAGAAACCTGTTATTGGGAATCTGTCCCAGGCTTCATGTGTGCAATGCCTTGAGAGAGAAGTTCACAACCTCTGCACATGAAGACCTAAAAAACCAGAGAAAATGGAACAAAACTGTAACCCCTGAGTGTTCTCTCCTGCTTCCTCCTCAGGCTGCTGAGGCCAGAGTGGTTTGAAGAATTACAGATCTATGGCCCCGTTGTGCTGCTTTCTCAGGAGAAGAACAAAGAGGAGAATCTGCCCGTTCATCAGGTGGCTCTGTCAGTAATGCCTCAGGAGGAGAGATGTGTCAGGGAGCAAGGAGAGCACTGAGAACCTCACTGAAACCAGCATGGGTGCTGTGAGAGCTTGGAAGTGAGGAGAGCCCAGCAACAGGAGGAGAAGTTAGGGTCTGACTCCCACAGTCTGATGCTTGGTTAGCACCTTTCAGATCTTGTCCTAGGCTAGATGAGTACTGGGCAGCTCTGGTCTGGCTGTGGTTTTAGGTGCTGAGGTGGGTGGGAGATCCTGGCACCTGCTCTTTGTTCTAGTGCTACATCAGTGGCCAGTTTTAACTGGGAAATGCTGAATAGCCCAATGGTTTTAATAAAGGCTAAAGTCTTTTGTCCCCTTCTTTTAGGGTAGAATGGGACAGCACTTCCAGAGGGGGTTGGATTTGTGTGGGAAACAAGTGCCTTGTCACTGGTTTAGCACAAAGAATAAAAACACTGCATGTTTTCAGGTTAACTCCTCTCCAGATGGTGAAGAAACACATCTAAGTAATTTAAGGGCCTTGAATGTCTCTGGAGGATTGAAATAAAAAAGAATATCAATCTCTCTAGCAAGCTAACCCACAGAAAATTAAAACCAGATTGTTTTCTAGAGATCTGTATGCCTTTTTTGTGTGGGAGACAATGTGTGTTGCTTTCTGACTTGTGTAAAAAGCATCTCAGAGAGAAAAAGTTCAAGGGAAGAAATGTTTTCAGCATTTACTTCAGCAAGGCTTTGTACTTTCTAGGGAAAACTGAATTTGATGTAGCTTCTCTTCCACTCAAAACCTGCCCATCCTCGTCACCACTCTCCTGCTAACAGGTTTTGGGGGGGAACTGAAGTTCTGTGAGGCCCCATCTGTGTATGGGGAAAAAACAAGGATTAATCTGAGTTCTGGGGAGGTAGTGCAGTAGAAATGTCAGCCCTGAGATGGGAATAATGGGAACAGACTACTCGATTTTCATCTGCCAAACAGGAGCTTGAACAGTAAAATCGACCCCAATTCTCAAGCTGGGGTGGTGCAAATAGAACTGTTGCATTTGTGGAGCTTTGAGCAGCTTGGCTGAAAGAGAAGCATGAAGCACCTTGGTGATGGGGCTGACACTGATGGAAAGGGCCACCATCAAATGGTGCCAGTGCAGGTGTGACTGTCAGACACTGGCTCCTGTGCTGGGAGGGCTGTTCACAATACCAGCATGGGCATTTGTGAAATCAGAGAATCATAGAATGTTTTATGGCTGGAAGGGGCCTCTAGAGGTCATCTTGTCCAACCTCCCTACAGCAGGGACATCTCTACCTAGGGCAGGCTGCTCAGAGCCCTAGCAAGCCTGACCTTGAAGGACTCCAGGGATGGGGCCTCCCCCACCTCTCTGGGCAGCCCATTCCACTGATCTATCACCCTCAGATTAAAGAACTTTTTCCTAATATCCAGCCTAAATCTCTCCTTTCCCAGCTTAAAACCATCACTCCTGGTCCCATCAGTACAAATCCCTTTTGAACAGACCTTCCCCTGCCTTCCTGTAGCCCCTTCAGGTCCTGGAAGGTCACTCTAAGGTCCCCCTGGAGCCTTCTCTTCTCCAGGCTGAACAGCCCCAACTCTCTCAGCCTGTCCAACACACTCAGTGCCCTATTTTTTGTCCTTGCTGTGACACAGCTGTCCAAAGAGACTGGGACACCAGCTCCAGCAGACACTGCTTCCCCTTCACTGTGGTGACAGCCCCCTTGGACAGGGAAGGACGTTTGAGTGCTGGGAGCTCTGGACCCTACACACGATGCCTGTCTGTGCAAGATGCTGACAGCTGCATTACTGTGTCCTTGTGGTGAGAAATCAGGCTGGGGACCTTGATCAGGTCAAGCCCAGCTGGAGGAGGAGTCGTTTACAATAACAAAGCTGCTGTGGGTGGGCACAGCAGTAAAGGCATCAAGCTGGAGGCAGTGCCTGGGGAAGCCTAATGGCCTCAGAATGCATTTCCAGAGCCCATTCCTGGCTGGGCAGCGGAATTGGGGATCGAAATGAAATAGTTTCATTATCAAGTCCTTACACTTCAATTTGCTATAAATTGTTCCAGTCACTGCCAAGTGAGTGACAGTAAAGAGAGTCCCCTGGCTTATTGCCCAGCCCAGGAATATAATTTCAATCAGTGCTCACTGCCTGGGCGGGCAGGTAGTTGTGGTTGCAAGGCAGGGCTGAAGTGAGCTGGAAAAGCTGGGGATGGGGACTGAGAGTGGGAATAGAATCATAGAATTGTCAGGGTTGGAAGGGACCTTCAAGATCATCTCGTTCCAACCCCCCTGCCATGGGCAGAGACACCTCCCACTAGAGCAGGTTGCCTCACCTTCAAAATGTCCAGGGATGGGGCTTCTACCACCTCTCTGGGCAACCTGGGCCAGTATCTCCCCACCCTCCTGGGGAAGAACTTCTTCCTAACGTCTCATCTCAATCTCCCCACCTCTAGTTTTGACCCATTCCCCCCAGTCCTACCACTACCCGACAGCCTAAAAAGTCCCTCCCCAGCTTTCTTGTAGCCCCCTTCAGAATCTGGAAGGCCACAAGAAGGTCCTCTCGGAGCCTTCTCTTCTCTAGACTGAACAATCCCAATAGGGCTGGGGGGATCTGGCAGAGCTTTGTAAAGTCCTAGACCTGGAGGAAGAGCTGTCTAGGACTTGCTGGGATGTGTCAGGAGTCCTGGTGATGGAGGAGCTGGCTGGCAGCAATCCTCTGTGCTCAGCACCTGTCCCTGCTGCCCTCTTAGCTCCCTGCATCACCTCCTCTTAGTCCCTGGGCTTTGTCTTGGAGCTGGGCTCTGCAGCTGATGCTGCAGCTTATCTTATTGCCTCACCAATTGGGATTCTCTGCTTGCTAGAGTTCAAGGTTGAGCTATAAAAATCTGCTCCAGCCTGAAATCTGCCATAAAACTAGTTACAGGCGAACGGCTGCGTTTACTGGGCTGCCAAGGGAAATGAGCTCAGCCACTGGGAAAGGAGAAAGTCTTGGGCTCTGACAGATTTCTCTGTTTTGTTTTCAGTGTAACCTTAAAAAGTCTCTGTGTTTTTCTCATGCAGGCTGTTAGCACACTTACTAGAAGTTCTTTTTACCTAACGTATTCACACCTTTGTGGTCTGCAGTGAACTGGAAAAGACCCAGCAAAATGTCATCCATGAGACAGCACTGGTGTGTGAAGGGACTCAGACAAAATCCTTGGGTGCCCCAAAGGTGCAGTTAACAACCTGTAAAATCATCTGTGTACAGTAAGCTGCACCCACCTCAACAAACCAGGGGGGTTGATTTGTCTCCAGGAGCCACAAGGGTTGGATTTTCTTTGCAGTGCTCCTCGTGCTGCTGAAATCACTTTAGACATCTGGAAGGTGATGTCATTCTGTCTGATTGTCCATGATCTTTATTCCTGTTTGACACCAGTCTTTGTCTAGTGTCTCAGTTCCTTGAGGGTGCTCTCTCTTCCAGAGACACATCCCTTCTCCTTACTGAGTAAAAGAATATCATGCAAGGACTCTGCTTGCATGAAATGCTCAGTAGTTGTTGATAGCACTAATACCACCAAGAAGACAGCAGATATAATTTGGGCTATGAACTTCATTAGCTTCTGTGAAGTGATCCGTCCGTGCCATTGCTGATCTTGGCTTTTAATGCTTATTTTTTTGCTGAGGACTAGATTGAAGCCTGTTGATATTTTGTTTATTTCCTGCTGAGCTGGGGATGGTGTGTCTGCTTTGCTCTCTGGGTTTTGTTCTGCATTTGTGAAGACGTTTTACAAGAGCTTGCTTGGTTCCACTGTATTTACAAGCTCCTCTGTGCTGCAGCCAAACACTTCACGCTCCTTGAGAGCTTATTTCATGTTTAATACGGATTCTGTGTAAAGAATAAAACACCTCCTCACCCCCCCTGCTTTTCTCCTTAATGCTATTGCCTTTCAGTGCCATAACCTTGAGAAAAGCTGACAGCACAGCAGCAATGCTACCTCCACAACTCATCTTCTGAGCACTTCATGGTGGGCTGCCAAGCCTGGTCTGTTAGACAGGAGCAGGCTCTCACATAACAAGGTTCTCACCAGCCAGCACCCTGGAGAATGGACTTTGTCATCCCTTGTGTTTGTGGGTGTTGTGAGCTGGCATTTTGCAGCAGCTGGGAGGAGAAAGGCAAATCCCACTCTCTGTTCTGGTGAGAAACACGAGACAGAAGCTGTTCTGGCAGAACCTGACTTCTCTGGATCTGCAACATCTTTATTTTTCCCCAGCTGTGCTGATTTGCAAATTGTTACCTTTCCTTGCAGGCCAGGCACTGGATCAGGCGATGAAAGACTAATTGGGCACCTTTTGTCCCAGCAGAGTAAACTGAGATCATAACCTCTCAGGGATTAGGAATCCAATTATCTGGAGAAACAGCCACCAGATTGAAACATCCCTTTGAACCTCTTATCACTTAGTATTCCAAACCTGTGCACTGGAAGTTTCAAAAGTCACCTAATAAAAAAGATTAGAGTTACTCTTAAATAGCTTCCATAAAGATGATTATTATCAGGTGCTTATTCCATCTCTGAGCCTGTCCCGAATTACCTTCTGACTGCATATACCAGAAGAACAGATGCCCTCAGTGAGGGGGTTCAGGACTATTTATTGTCTACAGCAATCTACTTGATTCTGCTCACAGTGTCTGTGGCTTTCTGGGTTTCCTGTTCCCTGGGTGAGCTGCAGATAAACGGGTGGATTTACCCTGTATATAATCCAGTGAGTGGCATGATACGGAACAAGTAAGAGAATACTTGGGAGACTGAGGATGTAGGTAAGGGCATGAGAGTGTAAGATGTGATTCAAGAGGGTTTTTTATACAGAAGTGCAGTGTGTGGACTGAAAAAACATCATACAGAGGGCTTGTGAGTGCCCAGCTGCTCTTTCAGTATCTACTTTACCTGTAGATTCTGCAGAAAATTCAGTATGAGCCAAACTTCCCCTCCTAGCTCAAGAGATGGTACCATGTAGGACATCAGGAAAGCTCAAGAATGCAAAATTCCAGCATGCCATGGGAATATTTCCTTCTGCTTGTTTAGCCTGACACTGAGACAGACACAGTGGGAGCCACAGAAGAACTGTGAGACACTGAGATGATTCCCTTCAGCACCAGTGCTTCTCATCCCTCCCCATTTGCAGCCTTAGAGAACCTGTTCTAGAGCTGCAAAGAGCTTTGTGCTCCATTTATCGCTTGTTCGTTTGGACCTTACACATTTTTTCCCAGGTTTTCACTTTCTTCTCTTCACCTGTGAAGTGCTGGGGCCTGGGCTGTGGGCCCCGAGTTGGAGTTGACCTACGGGTGAGTCCCAACCCAGCAGAGTGTTTTGTTCCCCAGGTGGGTTCAGGCCCCAGAGGCAGAACCTGGCCCAGCTGTGTGGCCCCACCTTCCCCAGGTGATCCTGGCTGGGGTGATGAGTAAGGCCAGGACTCAATCAGGAGCTGGTGAGTTCAAAGGGAGTTCTTGTTGAAGAGAGTTCCTGTTGGGGTCAGTCAGAGGAGCTCTCTGTTGGAGGCAGCTTGCTGAGCTCTCTCTTGGTGGTATGTCCCCGCCTTGGTGTTGAGCTCTCTCTTGGTGGTGTCCCCCTTTGGCTCTTGTGGTGGCTAACTCAAGATGGAGATGGAAGAGATGAAGGTAAGCTGGGGGGATGTTGCTGAGTTCTGCGTTGGCCTGTGGAAGGAGAGAGTTGGCATAGTTGAGAGGATTGTTTGAAGAAGGAGAGCCAGCTAGTAAAACAACCTGTTGAATCAGATGATGCAAGTCTTTCTCCTTGCTGAAGGACAGAAGAGCAGCTCTCCCACCACAGCCAGGGGAGACACTGGCAAAGGCAGGAGCATTTCTGGAGTCCTTCAAGGTCAGGCTTGATGGGGCTCTGAGCAACCTGCCCTAGGTAGAGACGTCCCTGCTTGTGTAGGGAGGTTGGACAAGATGACCTCTAGAGGTCCCTTCCACCCCAAAAACATTCTATGATTCTATGATTTTAGGGGGAATAATGGAGAGAATTGGGTTGAATTGTGGAGAACTCTAGTAAAACTTCTGTTGTACTTCTGTACAACTTCTATTCATTTCAAATGGAGCATCCAGGGACCAAGCACCCTATAAATTGCTGGTTGAGTTTTTAGAGGGCAGCACAGAGGTGTGCATTTATTTTGTTTGCAAGATGGAAAATATTAGTGGAACATGCAGCATACAAGGGGCTGTTCTCTCACCTTCCCACTGCTTCTCTGTGGGATAGTGGTGCAAAGTGGGAAGTTTTCCACCACAGGAACACTCATATTTTGTTCTTGTCTCTGTTTTGCGCACAGAGGTCACTATGGCTTTTTTTTAAAATTATTTTTACTTTAATATATATTGAAGTCTGTAAATAAATGCTGGGATCCAGGTGGAACAGATGAGATGTGACAAAGTTCTTGAATGATTGATAATGAGCAGGGACTGGGAAATCAATTGTGCTAATTCCTGCCTTGTCACTGGGACGGAGAATTAATGAGCAAATCCGTCTAACTTAATGGTATTTACACATTATACAGACTGTGATAAAATTGTCTTCAGGCACTGCTTGGCATCACAATTATGGGATTATTGTAGATCCGGAGGCAGGAACAGAAATCCACAAGCACAAAAACTCCCTTCACAACCAGCAAACAAGTGATGACACAGAGGAGCTCCGAGGGCTGAGGAGAAAACAGACAAGCATCATTTCTTCCTTCAGGAACTTCTTGCAGGGGCTGTGACATGGGGGTGTGATGGTTCATATTGTGTGTGCTGCTGTGCTTGTGCCCTGGGGGGATCCTTCTCTACTGTGTGGGTAGCAGGGAGGCTGCTCATCAGTGCAATGCATTCCAGGTGGCTGTTTGAAATGTGAGAGGCTTGAGCTCCCATCTTCCCCTGAGTTAAGGAGTGGTCTGTGATGATGCTCCCTGAGCATGCAGCAGTGTGTTGTGGCACTGAGGGTGAAGCAGTGGGGCTGGCTTCTCTCCACTCACCTGCCAGAAGAGTCAGGGAAGCAGCAGTTGGCCATCAGGCTCCTGGGGACACTTGGTAAGCTGTCAGACTCCTCCCCAGAACAGAGCACGCAGGTACCTGCTGGAATGAGTGGGGAATGCTGCTCTTGATCATGAGTGACAGGAGAGCAAATCCATCTCCCCAGCTGCCTCCTGTCCACCAGGAGTTAATCCAGCTGAGACAGCATCAGGGTAATGGATGGTGCATCACTGAGTAAGTCATCCACAAACCTTGTGTACTCAGAACAACCTGCATCCCTCCTGCTGCTCTTGTCAGCCTCCCTCTCCCTGCTCTTGGGCTTCATTTGCCCTCCCATCCTCCAGTCTACATCTGAGAGAGGTGATTCTGCCCCTCTGCTCTGCTCTGGGGAGACCCCACCTGGAGTATTGCATCCAGCTCTGGAGCCCCCAGCACAAGAGGGACATGGAGCTGTTAGAGAGGGACCAGAGGAGGCTACAACGATGATCAGAGGGCTGGAGCACCTCTCCTACAAAGATAGGATGGGAGAATTGGGCTTGTTCAGCCTGCAGAAGAGAAGGCTCAGGGGAGACCTTATTGCAGCCTCCCAGTATCTGAAGGAGCTACAAGAAGCTGGAGAGGGACTTTTCACAAGGGCCTGCAGTGATAGGACGAGGGGTGATGGGCTCAAACTGGAAGAGGGGAGATTTAGATTAGAAATAAGGAAATTCTTTCCTCAGAGGGTGGTGAGACCCTGGCACAGGCTGCCCAGGGAGGGTGTGGATGCTCCATCCCTGGAGGTGTTCAAGGCCAGGTTGGATGAGGTCCTGGGTGGCCTGGTCTAGTGGGAGATGTCCCTGCCATGGCAGGGGGGTTGGAACTGGATGCTCTTGAAAGGTCCCTTCCAACCTGAACCATTCTGTGATTCAAAACCCCAGCAGCTCCCAGGGCTGTCGAAAGGGAATAAAGGGAGATGCTCTAGAGAGAGTGACACTAAATTTGTTTCATGTTTTCTCTCTAAAGATTTCATGCAGGTTCTTTTCTTTCCATCTCAATGTGTCAAGGTCTTAGTTGTATTGGAAGGTTTTGGAAGAGAATGATAAAATGTTCCCTCTTTGTCAGGCAGACAACTACAGGGATGAGAGTCAGAGGAACAGGCCAGACCTCAAATGCCCCCAGAGCTGAACTCTGCAGGTTCTTGAGCTGCCTTTATAAAGCTGCCTGGATAGCCTAGAGGTCAATTAGCAAATCTAAATCTTTTAAGGAGAATTCCTCCAAAGCAAGCCTGAGTTACCTCCTCGAGGTTGTTTTATCCTCACATTTTCTTCAAGGGTCCTTAAACTTACACCTTTCCTTGTATTAGCCTGATCCTATTGCTCTCGAGATGTCAAGAGCATCTTTCTGCTCCAGTCTGCTTAGCAAGAAAGTGACACAGACTTCAGTTCCCAGCCTGCTCTAGCAAAGATTCCCAGGTTGTCTTCTCTATTTGCAGGCTTTGAAATCACAGCAGGGTTGGATGCACTATGGGACTGGTCTGATAGTGGTAGTTTCAGAGATCACACACTAGAGGATCCAATATGCTGGGGAGCAACGAGCAGAGACAGGTTTCCCAAAGCTTTACTGTGAAAGAAGAGGAGAACATCCAGAGTGAAATGTGGGACATGTTGCTTTGAGATACAAAGGGATGATCTTTGTCAAGTTTCAGATTTAACTAAATTTTTTCAGAGATGCTCAGTAAAATCCTAGACTTGGGAAGAGACAACCAATGCTATAAGTATGTTTAAATGCTAGAAAGGAAGAACCACAATGCCATGAAGAAAAGCAAGTGAAAGCTCCCAGATATGATCTGTCTCATGCATAGGTGTATTTCTCTCTGTATGTTGCCTAAGTGAGAGGAATCAAAGCTGTAAACCCAGTATTTCTAGGGTATGGCTGTGCTACAGCTGGCAAGAGATGCAAAATTCAGCTCTTAAAATATCCAGCAGAATGTCCAGCAGGTCACACAGTGAAGTGGAGGTGTCAAAGGTGAGAACCAGGAGGTGAAACTATTTGCTAGTCCTTCACTTTCTTGGCTTGTTGCTCGTTTCATGGAGGAGGGAAGATGGGTTGAGAAATAGAGAGTAATAAAGAATCTATCTTTGCCAAAATGGACTGAGAACTCTCTAAGCCCGAAGGAATTTGCCACTACTCTGCTCCTGTTCCTTGGAACTCCTCACAAAGGAGGCAGCAGTCCAGAGTTGCTTTGGACATGTGTGCAGGGTGATTTGGACCTCAGGAAGGGCTGTTTCCCCTTCTGAATGTATTTTAATTCAACCTTGACAAAGCCAAACGAGGTGACTGCTGTGACTGCCAACTGTCATTAAGAACAGGCTGCTCTCAGTAAAAAGAAAGTGCAATCCCAAGTGTTCTTAATTCTCCTGATTTGACAAGTTTGAGGAAAGCTGCTTAATCCCCAGGCTCTGTTCTGCTTGGAGTACCCCTGCTCTCCTGAGCTCCTGCAGTGCCAGTGTCACACACCCATCAGGTAGGGAGATCTGCTGGAGAGGGTCCAGCACAGNATCAATGAGCAGATGGTGCTGTGCCTCTGTGCTCTGACATCCCAGCACATAAACCTTTGCATGGCTCCAAACTGGATCACCTGTGTGCAGAGAAGGCAAGAATTCTGTGGGGTCAATCTGTCATATGTGTGGATCATGCTCTGAATGTTGCTACCCCCAGTAAATCTACCCTGATGTGTTGTGGGAGAGGATTGTCAGCACTGGGAGAGCCCCAAACAGCAAAACTCAGTGCAAGTGCATGCTCAATGCAGTGATCTCTCCTGGAGGAGGGATAAAGTATTATTGAGGGAGAAAAAAAGCTTGTTCATGCTGTGCTTTAAATTTAGGAGGTAAATTCTAGAAGCAGCCAGTGGTTAAGGCTACAGGCTCATGTTTTCCTTTGCTCAGTAACAGATTGTGTGTCTGATAGTGGATCAGATACTTCCCTTGCCCGGACTCAGCTCCTCATCTGTGAAACAGGGATAATCATTCTCATCTTGCCAGAGCACTGTCATGGCACATCTGTTATGACTCTGGGGTCCAGAGATACTGGTGTGATGAAAGCTTTGTCAGTAATTAAGATGGAAGTTTTGATGTTTTTCTAGGTGATCATCTCCCCAGGCCTGGTTCTGGGGAAGGGCTCACTGATGAGAGGCTGGATCAGGGCTGCCTCTCTTTTATTCTGCTCTTGTCTACAGGGGAATTTCACCTCCTTCTGTTGTGGGCTTAATCACTGGAAACTCTGCAGTGCATGATAAGGCTGTGAAGAAAAAATGATTAAAAAGCCAAAGGATTAAAATCTAAAGAGCTCATCCAGTGTGTACTCTGGAGAATCTGCTCAAATGAAGCCTCTTGGAGAAGCTGCATCTATCTCTCTATTAGTTCTGACAAGATGAGTGTCTCTGTGTGTTATTAAGGCTGAGCAGTTGTGTTCTGGGTGTTGGGCAGCACTTGGGCATCAGCTTCTTCAGACCATAGCTTGGAGGGCACCTTGAAGATACAGCACGGAGAGCTGGAAGCTTGAACTGGGAAATCTAGGGTGGTAGAGTGTGCTTGATGAGGTGAATTTGGTTTTCTTTCCTGGAGAAACCATTACAAGAGTTTCTCTGATGTGCCGTTTGCTTTCTTTTGACAATATCTTACACATTGTGGGTGGATCCCATACATGTCTTGTGGCTGGATGCAGCAGGGACATCCTTCTGAAGTCAGGGAGTTGAGTAGGACTTAGAGCAAGTGCTGTGTCCCAGCTCAGAGTCTGCAGAACCTGTCATGCTAAGGATGGAGGTTGTGGTTTATCCACAGCCCTTGAGAGATTTCCTTGAGATTAATGGTATGGTTTGCTTAGGACTTGAGACTGAGTGGTGGCAGGGGGAAAGGAGGGTGTAGAAGTAGATCTGGGAAGGGAACCATCTCTTGGGGAATAGTCAACAAAATAAAACTTTGCTGCACAAGACTTATGCTTGGATGGGTCCTCAAAGGCCTTTGAAGTGTTTAATTTGGCAGAGCTGAACGCTGGCAGCGTATCAGAGTGTCCTTTGCAGAGATAATAGTCCTGAATTTCCTTTCAGGAAAAGGCACCTTTGCTTAATTCCTGAAGGGCTGGAGCACTTGTAGAGATTCATTATCTGGTTTCAGGGGTTCCTCTCATCTAACTCCATTCCTGTCTTAACAAGGGATTAATGTGTCATCTGCCCAGCTTCGAAGTTATGATGGAAGAGGTGGAAAAATGATGGATTTGACAGAGCAGCAAAACTTGGTGTTCATGTCAGGGAAGCAGATATTTAAGTAGTTCAGCAAAAAAGAATATATGCTTCAAAAGGCTGAAATGGCTGAGGGGCTGACGGGCTGGAACAATAGGATTAAGGGGAAGGTTTATTAGCAATATCCCAGGAACTCAGAGTAGCTGAATGACTCATAAATCTTTCATGAATTTTACAAAAATGAGGGATGAAATCCTAAATGCTGTAGATAAAGAGAGTCATATAGATACATATTGCTTGCCTGAGAGTATCTTGGTAAAATATTATCTTTTGAAATTAAGGAACGATCTGGTTTGGGTTTATATTATTTTCCTGCTGTCTGAGAATCTATTGAACACTGTCTCAGAGCACTGTGATCTCCCTCAACAGAGGGAACACAGACAGAGAGCATTTTAAATATTAAACAACAAATGTGACTGTGAAATTGTTATTCCAGAGCAGGTAAACGAGATCACACTCCAATTTATTGTGGAACCTCTACAATTTCAGCTTGCAGTAAGTAATCTGATTTTTGCCCTTTATTCCTTGCTGCTGGCTCAGTTAAATGTCTCTAGGAAACCACGTTTGCCAGCCTGGAAACGAGGGAGAGACCTGGGGAGAACAGCTGGAGGGTGTGTAATGTGCATGTCTCTTTGTATCTCCATTCTTACATTACAGTTGTTGTTGTAAAGGGGTCTGAGCCAGATCTGAGTGAAGTCTCTGCTCAGAACTGAGTCCTCCTGATGGGTTGGGACCTGGCCAGCAGCCTTGGGCAGCCCTGGAACACTGTGCCCAGGAACGCTGAGACCTGGCACAGCTGACTTGGTGCTGTGTGACCTGTGCTCTGTGGTGCTAAAAGGGGATTATTAGGCAGGAGGTAAAGCTCACTCTTCCCCCAAAATCCCCCCAGAAGGTTCAAACAGAGGAGAAGCAACTAAGCAGTACAGGATAACTCAGTGGAAGCTGCAGGCTGAGGGTTTAGTGGGGAAGGGCCACTGAGGGGAGGAGGCAATTTGGAGATTTGCAGGCTTAGGAGGAAGTTCTGTCTTACTCCAAGTAGCTCTATTTCAGCCTCTGCTGGGAATCTAATCCTCCTTGATCTTCTGAGCTTTGCCTGTGATTCCAGAAGTGTCAGCCTCCACGCCAGCTTGTTAGGAGTGTGGGGGGGCAAGAGGTCAAAAATCAGAATGAAATTTGATTCAGCAGTAACTGCTTTTGGAGCAGGCAAGGAGAGAGAGGTATGCTGGGGATTTCCTTGGCCTCGTGTCCAGAGATGCTGTGCCTGGAATGGGAAAGATCTGAGGATCCATATAAAGGATCCTCATTCCCTTCCTTAGCCTCCATGCCATGTGCTCTGCATATCCATGTTACATGCAGTTAGGAAGGCAGGGAGATAAGCAGGGGATAAAACAACTTCATTCCTCTCTGACGTCCTTTTATTGGTCCCTGTTGCTCAGTTTTAACAAGTCCTGCTGGAAAGCTTTGTGCTGGCAGCATTAGAAGCCCAAGTGCTCTGCTGCTGCAGGAGGTGGTTAGAAGTAAGAGTGTCCCTCAGGCTGCACAGTCAGTGTGGTTCAACCAGCATCATTCCCCAGCACCAGGAGTCCAGCCCTGTTCACTAAGGCACTGGCTCAACCTGGATTAGCTCCTGACAGCAGGAGCCTGGGCTGGGAGATCTGTCTGAATGTGGAGAATTGCCAGGACTCTGCAATTATTGATGTCTTCAGAGAAATTCCAGCAGGCAAAGGGTTTTTATCCTGGTGTTCAATCCAGATCCCCTGTGCTCAGCACAAAACTCCTTGCATGCAGTGCTGAGATTGGCTGGAGATCAGGCTTTGGTTCCAGCACTAGATGGAGCTCACAACATAAGAAATAGTTGACTTAGAGGATCCAAATGCTGTTATTGCCAGAGCTGCTGGTGTGGGAGAGGTGGCAAACTGAGGTGGGGAAAGATGTGATGTGAAGAACGTGGAATAGAGCATGTGTTAAAGGAAGGGGGTGAGGAAAGGGGGGTGAGGAAGCACGAAGCTGAGAGTTGTTGCTTTGAGGTGAGGATTTAAGCTGAAATTCAGTGAGATATATTGTTTTTTTGAGGCTTTGCTGGATCCCATATGTGCAGAGAGCTTGGGCACCTGTGCTAAGAGTGTCTTGTGGAGGTGTGACTGGTGAGGACAAGAACTACAGGACGATGGCTCCTTCCCAAGCACAGATGTATGTGGGCACATTGTCTGCACAGGCACATGGCAGAATAAAGGACAAATAGTCATCTGTGTGCATCACTTTGATTCAGCCTCTCTCACCCCCCAGGCAGGTTGTGTCTCAATCACTGGCAGGAATGTACTTTCTGTGCAAGGGAGGGGTCCAGGCTGGTTCCTTTGTGTTCTCTTTCTGCACCATTCACACCATCCAATCCTGCTAGGCAGGAGGGAAGGAGATTTTAAATTCCATTTCTGTCAGCATCAACATCAGAATCAATCAAGGAACTCATCATTTGTCAAGTCATGGAGCAAAAATAATTCCAAATGACAATTGTAACATAGCAACCTAGCCTGACTAGTGAGCAGGAGAGAAAAGGAAATTAATGAAACATTTTGGTAACTGATTTCAAGCAACAAATCCTTTAGATAAAGAAAATCTCCCTCTCTCCAGAGGCATCTTGCAAAAGGAGGAAGCAAAACTTGTTGAGAAAGTTGTTTGCTGTGATCTACCTCTTTGGGGATCATCAGGGATCTCTTTTTCTGTGGTTATATGGCCCTTTGCACAGGGGTTCCCCTCTGCCACTTGTAGCCTGTGCATATAACTAAATTCAAACAGAATTGGGCTACAACCAGATTAAGGTAGTTTGTAAATAGGTTGTAAAGGCTCAAGGTGTGTGTAGTGCCTGAGTATTACATGTTAGGGGTTGGTATAAGGCACTTGGATCATGCTAAATGTTTATAACAATCTGCCAGTCGTTTATCAATGGATAGTTCTTTAGTGTTTAACCACATCATTAATGCAGGTCCAATATACATGGTGATGAGAGCAGCACCAGGGCAATGGTGCCAAAGCTCAGCATCCTGATGGACTTCCCAGGCAACCCAGCCTATCCCTGGGGACACGTGGCTGGAGTTGGCTTCACACTTGAATGATTTTGGCTTTTCTTAGGCATAAATCAAGAGGGGAACCTTGTGGACCAAACTCATTTCTGCCATGCTTGAACTGGCTCAAGCAGAATCCCATTAAGGAGGAATTTGTTCTGTTCTCTCAGCATCCTCAGGGCTTTGAAGGCAGCACAGGAGAAATGGTATCTCTTGCTGCCCTCATCTCTCTTTGGAGTCCTTCTCAAGCCTTGGGCACTAACAGACTCCTCTGTACCCAGCCAGTGACAACAGCAACATGTAGTGGCTGTAGTATCATTCTTTAGTTCCTTAATAGCACCCTGTAATGACTAGCTCTGTTACCATATCACTGACACAGAGCATTACTAATTATGATGATTAATGGGTTTAATTTACTTAGAAAGAATAATGTGCAATAATTCCATTGTCAAAGCCAAAAATCTGGAGTTCCAGCTTCAGATCCTGTCAGTGCTGTTGTTAGAAACCCTTTTGTGTTGGAGGAAAGTAATTGAGAGACATTATTTCCCACATGTTTTAGAATACAAGCTGCCTTGGGAATTTTCCTATCGGCTGCTTTGCCACCAAAAAAGGCTATTAGGAGAAGTTCTGCCTTACTTCACGCTTCCTGTGCTTAAAATTGGCTTTAATTATGCTTTTCTAAACAATAAGAAATATTTATTACCTGTTGCGTGAGGCAGAGGAGTCTGCTGGGGTTTTGTGGTGGTGGATGAGAGGGAGCTCTTGGTGGTAGGGAGGATGAATGGGATGATTTCAGCTGGAGCTGCTGGCTGGCCAGGCCCTGTGCTGCTGTTTTCCAGCTCCCAGGCTAACTGGTGCTGTCTGTAATGGGGCTGCCTGTCTCTGGAGCTCAAAGGAGCACATTGGAAGGGATTGCTGTCATCAGGGTAGCTTCATGCTGTTCCTGTCTGTGTGCAGTTAGAAAAAAGCATTGCAGTGTTTGTGGTGTCCAAGCCTCCAGAGATGATTGTGGCCCCAGTGGAGCCAATTCAAAGGTGGCAGAGTCCCTGCACAGCCCACATCTCTCCAGGACAGCCTGGCTGCTTCTCCAGTTTCTTCCCACTGCCCAGGCTCGTCTGGTTGTGACTTCCAGTTCAGTTTCTTAGAATCATAGAATTGTCAAGGTTGGAAGGGACACCTCCCACTACATCAGTTGCTCACAGCCCCAGCCAGCCTGGCCTGAAAAATGTCCAGGGATGGGGCTTCCAGCACCTCTCTGGCCAACCTGGGCCAGTGTCTCCCCACCCTCCTGGCCAAGAACTTCTTCCTAACATCTCATCTCAATCTCCCCACCTCTAGTTTTGACCCATTCCCCCCAGTCCTACCACTGCCCGACAGCCTCAAAAGTCCCTCCCCAGCTTTCTTGTAGCCCCTTCAGATCCTGGAAGGCCACAAGAAGGTCCCCTCGGAGCCTTCTCTTCTCCAGCCTGAACAACTCCAAGGGCTTCATACAGCTCTCATTGAAGCCAGAAAAATCAAAGTACAGGCTTCAATGAGACTTGGGTTCGGCTTAATACCAGAAATAACTCAGACTTCCTTCTTCTAGCATACCTGAAAAATATCATCTTCCTATCAAGGGTCATGAGCAAGCAACTGTGACCTTCGTGTCTATCAATATTAAATGGCAAGTGCTCCAGTCAGCAACTTAGAGGAGATTTTGGAAGAAAGGTTGAACAGCTCTGCCATGTGCAGCACAGGTCAGACAAGGCTTATGTTAGAAAGCAGCATTCAATGGCTAAGGGGGCACAGCTACATCCTGCTATTGTCTCTCCATAACCAGCTGAGAGGCCCTGGGTGACCTTTCCCTGCCTCAGTTTCCCCTCAGCCACAGAGCAGTTTATTTGTTAATACAGCATTAATTTTAACAGACAGTGCTATGGGCATGGGAGTTATTTCATTGCCAGACACAGCCCCTGATGCAAATTAGTGACATGAGGCTAGATCACAACAAAATATGATACTGGGTAAGTAATGGGGAGAGGCAGAGATGCACAGATTAAAGCTGTGTCAATTGGGTGACTCACTAGAATTCTAATAGTCACCAGGGCTTAAGCACAGTTTATTTATAGCTGCTGTGAGCACAGAGTTGCTGGATCTCAGGATGACAGCTGGGAGAGGAAATGGAGATTTTTTTTTTTTAATTCTTTTACCTTTGGGGAATGTTTCTTGCCTACAGCAAGAGACAATTAAATCAACAATTAAAGCCATAAAGATTCCTGAATCACAGACAATGGTGCGTTGTGTCTGACCTGTCTGCCTCTTACAGAGAGCACGAGGGATCCTGCTGATCTAAGAATACTTCCAGGATCTGAAGGGGGCTACAAGAAAGCTGGGGAGGGACGTTTGAGGCTGTTGGGTAGTGGTAGGACTGGGGGGAATGGGTCAAAACTAGAGGTGGGGAGATCCAGATGAGATGTTAGGAAGAAGTTCTTGCCCAGGAGGGTGGGGAGACACTGGCCCAGGTTGGCCAGAGAGGTGCTGGAAGCCCCATCCCTGGACATTTTTTAGGCCAGGCTGGCTGGGGCTGTGAGCAACTGATGGAGTGGGAGGTGTCCCTGCCCATGGCAGGGGGGTTGGAACTAGATGGTCTTTGAGGTCCCTTCCAGCCCTGATAATTCTATGATTCTAAGTGAGTGGTGAGACAGAACAACTCCCACGTCTCCACTTCTCCTTTGCAAACTAGGACAAACCTTCTTTCCTCCCCGTTTTTGCTCTGGTTTTAGATGAAGTCTGAGGTGTTGGTTAGAAGAAGCACACGGTGCAGAGGGGCCCTAATTTCCTTGGAGGTCTTTAAGAATGCAGTAACATCCAAGGGGATATTTTTGGGGCAGAAAAGAGGATGATGTTGAACTGTTTTGATTCCTTCCTGGCTCAGCTCTTATCTCATCTGTTAAGTCTGTCTCCCCTCAAATGAAGCAGAATCCTCAGTCTCCATTCCCTCTTGCTCCCCTGAAAGAGTTAATAGATAATGTTCTTGTTTGTAGTCCTGCCAGGAGGTTTTTTTGAATCACCTGTATGGTTTTATTACCTAATGGCAATGTTTGCTCTGTTAGGCTATTGGCATCTTTGCAGGAAGCAAACAAACCTACTGGCATCTATCAAGCTGAGTAATTACAGGGAATTTGTTTATTTTTTTCAGTTTTCCTGATCAATACTGGCACGAGCTCTGCAGCCTGGGCTTGGAGCCTGGCTGCTCATGCAGCTGGTGCTTCTCCTGCTGCCTTAGCAGGGAGATAGTTGGGGAAAGATGGGGGCTGGATAGACCTGAAGGAATAAGAAAGGGACAGACAAATGCTAGAGTATTACCCCAAGAGCCTGGGCACAGGCAGTGCCTTGATCTCTTCCTGTGGTGTTTTACAGCTACTGCAATCTAGATTTTTATACCATAGGTGTTTTTTACAGGAGGTTGGGAGGTGGCTGGTTGTGTTTGGACAGGCTGGTGTCTGCTCTCTGGAGCCTGCTGGATAAATATCTGCTCCATGGGCATCCTCTGTTCTAGCAGGCTGGGTCCACTGACCCAACTCCTGCCTTTCAGGCCTCAGTGTTGAAGAAAAACCTAAAAAAGGAGAGCCCACGTGTATTCCTTTTCAGATCCCTCGTGTGCTCAATTACCCTTGCCCAAACAAGAGCAGGAAAAATCATATAAATGACAATTCTTTAACTCTCCTCTCCAAGGCACGATGAGTTCAAATGCCCTGATACAGGGACATGTCTGTGGAGATAATTATGAATGGTGCAGCCACTGGGAAGTGGAGGAAAAGCAAATATTCCCCACTCAGTGCCTGTCACCTTCCTTCCCCACAATGAGAGCCCACAGGACGTGAGCCGGGCCCTTGTGTGCTGACATGCTGTTGATCTGAAAACTGCTGGGTCTTGGAAAGTTGGAGCAAAGGTTCCTAATTGAATCCAGCAGGTAGAGCAGCCCAGCTTAGGGGCTGATTGGTATTCGGCTCTGCTGCAAAGTGCTTAAGAAAAAAACTTATTAATTTCCCCTTCCACAAAGAGCAGGAGTGCGACAGTAATCACAGTATCAAGTCATAATAATAAAAAAAAAAAAAACCTCCATTGAAAATAGCTGTTAAGACTCTGGAGGGTTCAGCAGGGGAAGATTGTATTAAGATAAAGTAGATTATAACAGTGGTGGACATTAAAGGTTGTCATTGTGTGGTAAATCGCATCAGGAAGTCACAAAAGCTGCTCTTTGCCCAGTCAGGGATAGAACACTCTGATAGAGCACCTGATTTATTCTCTGACCCCATTACACACCCCTGGCAAACATGTAGGTAGGAAGAGGAGAGGAGGAAGGTAGAGACTTGCCAGGGAGACTGGAGTTGTGGTTTGGGGCAAGATGGGTGGGATCCCTTCCCCTTCTGCAGGGTGCTGGGGCTCCAAGGCAGAGGCAGGGATCAGAGTCACAGAGTGTCAGGGGTTGGAAGGGACCTCCAAAGATCATCCAGTCCATCCCCCCTGCCAGAGCAGGGTCACCCAGAGCAGGTCACACAGGAACACGGCCAGGGAGGTTTAAACATCTCCAGAGAAGGAGACTCCACAACCTCCCTGGGCAGCCTGGGCCAGTGTCTGGCACCCTCACCAGGAAGAAGTTTCTTCTCCTATTGATGTGGAACCTCCTCTGTTCCAGCTCACACCCATTGCCCCTTGTCCTATCACTGGCTGTCCCTGAGCAGAGCCTGGCTCCATCCTCCTCACACTCTCCCTTATCATATTATTAACCATTCATGAGGTCACCCCTCAGTCTCCTCTTCTCCAAGCTCAAGAGCCCCAGCTCCCTCAGCCTTTCCTCAGCAGGGAGATGTTCCACTCCCTTCAGCAACTCTGTGGCTCTGGCTGGTCTCTCTCCAGCAGTTCTGTGTTATTCTTAAGCTGAGGGGCCCAGAACTGGACACACTACTGAAGCTTTCCCCCAAACCCTTCTCTCCTGTGGAGTAGCAGCAGTGATTTGAGCAGGATACACAGAGTTCCAGTGCTGTGGGTATTTCATTTTGTTTATATTTAGCAACTTGTGTGTATTTCTCCTTACACAACCCTGTGAAATGTGATGATGCCAAGAAGTTGCATCTGGTTTATACAAAGGCAGCTAAAGAGGTGACTTGATCACAGTCTTTAAGTACAAGGGAAAGATTTCTGATAAGAGAAGGCTCATTAATCTAGCAGACAGCGGCCTGGAAGCTGAATAGCTGGAAGTGTGTCTAGTCTGACTCACTTAGGCTGGAAGTGAAATTTAAACAATGCACTAATGAGGTGTTGGAACAGCTTGCCCCGGGTTGTGGTGGATTGTCTGGTAGTAGAAGCCTTTGAACCAGGCTGGGTGTCTTTCCAAAATGTGTGTGATATCCCCAGTGGCTGCTTGTTGCAGAATGAGGTGTTGGTTTCTAGCTTGTGCTAGGTAGGAGATGGTGGTGTGCAGGTTGGTGACCAAAATGTTTCCTTTCAGCTGGAGCAGCAAGCTGCTCTTGCTTCCCCATCCCATCTAGAGCGTTGTAAAGGGTGTAGAGAGGCTGTGGATAAAGTCCCACAGCTCATTAAAATCAGTGCTGGGTTGGTCACTGAATTCAAAGGGATCACAGTTTTCCTCCTCATCCTTTTAGTGGTGGTTTTGATTCCTCCAGCCTTTGTCTTTGGCATGATGGTCCCACCAGGAGAGCTGTGGCTTGTAGGTACTGATCTCTGTTCTTTTCTGCTGGCTGGTGCAGGGACTGCTCTTTGCCCATGTGAAAACTGTTCCTAAGCTTGCAGCTAGTGTGACCCTTTCAGCACAACTGTGGGGTGTCCCTGACTGGACTCTGGCTGTCCAGGGTGGCTCTTTTTCTCACTGAAAGCCTAGGGTCAAGATCCTGGGGCAAGAAGACAGATGTTGTCATCTAGAATAGACCATCCAGCAGCAGTTTTTCTGGAGTTTCCCAGACAAACTTTGGGAAGCCAAAGCAACTGTCCCCTCTTGGTCATCTCTATCTGCTCTATGTAAACTATTTTCCAAGCATTCTCATCATTCTGTCTTGCTCCCTCAGGGCGATTCCAACATGATTTTCCCAGGGATTTCCCTCTGGATCTTGTGCCAGACACATTCCTTACATGCTGGGAAGTGTAACATGCCGAGCCTGGACTGCACACACAAATAGACTGGTGAGGCTGTATGTTTTAGGCCTTAGTTCCATCATCTCCTGTTGTCAGGAGCCTAATGAGCTGTGTTATTAAATGGCTCTACGTTGTTACCTTATGCTGATGACAGACGTGGCCAGCGGGCAGAGAGGAGCTGAGCTTCCACTTGTATTGATTTCTCTGGTGCTCACCAATTCTGGGTTGCATTGCTGCTAAAGCAGCTCCCTGGCACTTCAGTGACTGCCCAGAGCCTCAGCACACCTGAGGAAGGCAAGTGTGACCCACAGGAGTTGCTACAAATTGGGCAAAGGAGGGAGTTCAGACCAACACATGTCTCAGGAGAGAATGTACTTTGTATGTTTGGAACCAGCCTAAGGTGGGGAGTTTCCCTGGAGATGTTTCCCTTGCTCTTGTTTTACCAGGGTTTGAGGCTGGGTCATCACTCTGGAATCCCAAAGGGCAAGTTCTTCCTCTATTAGATACTGAGAGATGTTGTCACTTGCCCAGAGAGCTTGTGGTTGAGGTAGGTAAGATAGGGAGTGGACAGGTGGAGAAACAGAAGCACACACTGACTGCCTTGTCCATTTAACCTCACCTTGGTTGGCCAGAGGGTGGTTGTTCCAGCTCAGGTGTTGCACGTTGTGTTGCTAAGCCCCAACTCATGTGTCTCAGTGCCAGGGCTTGCTGGGAGGGAGTGACTGGGAACCTGAGGAGCTGTGGTCAGAGGAACTCTCAAGCATCTACCTGTTCATTGCAGCTCTCCTATGAAATAGCCACTGTCCCCAAAAGGGACATGTCAGAGCCTGTTCTGAGTCAGCTCTTGGAAACAGAAAAACAAACTAGGGGAAAGTTTGCCTCATTACTGGGTAGCAAGTTGTGGACAACTCTCATTCCCCCTGGCTCAGGGGAGGAGGTAGCATCCAAGTACTTCTATCTCCTCAGGGCAGTTTTGATTTAGGAGGAAGGAATAGGAAATAACTGTGGTCCAAGACCCAGGTAATGCAATTATGGTGATATCAAACTAACCACAGGCATACCCTGAGTGACAGAATGAGGCTGGGCTGTGTCGGGAGCGTGGCAGAGCAGTGCCCAACTTCCCCCCTGCCTCCCTTGCCTCCTGCTGGGGTGTGCTGTAGGGAGCTGGAGCACCAGCAAGGGGGTGACAGGGCTGTGAGGAAAATAAATGTACCTGTACAGAGTGCTGCCCCCGGGAACAGCTTCCTATTAATAACAGTAATAACATATGCCAGGATGTGGAGGGAGCATCTTTTGTAAAGTGCTGATCACTGCCACTAGCTGGGGTAGAAACAAATTGGAAAAAACCCAAGATCACCCCAGTTTCATTATTTTCTAATGTACAGTGACGCCACTTTAGTATTTTTTATTATTTCCTGGTGTTTAAAAGTTGTCTGTAGGGGGCCTGTTTGGTTTTAGGGGGCCATGCTGCAGGTTGGCAGGTAAATCAGGGTGCTGAGGGAGGGTGCTCAGCCATAAGTGGCCAGAAGAGAAAGGTCCCAGAACTAGCTGCTCCAGAGTCTCATCCACTGAGACGTGTCACGGTCAGCCTGTCCTCGCTCTGCCCCACATCTACTGCAAAATGGAACAATTTGGAATGCAGCCCAAATCCCACTGGAGCAATTGGGATGCAGATGGCAAGGAAAGCTGAAGGTGATTCCTCCTCCCCTTCTGCCATACTAAATAGTGACAGTGTAAAGAGAAAAACCTTCCCTGCACAGAGGGAGAAGGGGCAGGGGAAGAGACTCGGAGAATTCAGACAGTTCTTGGACCCAAGTCCATGCTGAAAGTGAGCTGCCTGCAAGGTGAAGGGATGTCCTTTCATGGGGTTGAAGGATGGGTGGACCCAGAGCAGAGACCATAAGCCTGTGCAGCACTCGGGTGGGGAGAAAGGTCACTGAGCAGAGATCAGAGGTCGTTCTGGAGGAGTTAACCTGGGTTTAGAGAGGTCACAGCACAATGGGGTTCAATGCCAAAGTCTTTTCTACTTGAGCTTCAGTGAATGGAAGACTTCTGATCAGCCCGGGTACATGACACAGCCCCAGACAGAGCAGGGGGGGAGAGCTGCTGCTGTGGCAGCACAGCTAACTGGGGAATTCCCTCTGGTCCTGAGCATGTTCCAGTGCCCTTTGCATGGCACTTTGGCTCTGCCACATGTGGACAGTGCCCCTAATAGCACGTTACATGGATGAGATGTCAGCTCTCTGCAGCTGAAGTGGCTCTGCTCTTCCACACAGAGCTGGAAGGGTCCCCTTACCTGTGTTATCCATGTGGCTGTGTGGAGGTAGCAGCTAGAGATAAAAAAGAGGGAGTTTTTCCTTTCTGCTGGGGCTGAGACACAAGGCTCTGTGTGTGCTTTTTCCTTTTCCCTTTTTTTTTACTTTTTTTAATGAGATGCACAATGAAAGGAGGAAAAGCAAATTTAATTATAAAGCCGTGTCTTCCTCCCCTCTCTGTCTTTCCGGACTGGGACGTGCAATCATCTCCCCTTTGATGCAAGAATGAATTCAGCAGCATACATTGTTAAATTATTATTTATTTAAAAAGAAAGGAAATTACTTTCAGTTCAGTGCCAGTTTCTAGCCCAGGGAGAATTACAAGGGGAGAAAATCAAGCAGCACCGCCACACACAGGTTTGTGTGTCTATGTGTAGCTGGTCAAGGAGTTGGGGCAGTGGCACCAAAGGACCAGAATTCAGTAGCCACAGCCCACCACAGTAACAGGCTGCATGTGCCTCACACCTTTAAAGCAACTCAGAACATTGGGTGTGTTCTCTGGGACAGGGAACTGTCTCTTCTTGGTCTATCTTGGCACGTTGTGCAGCACAAAGGAGTCCTGGCCAATGCTCCTGCTGCTCCTCCAGTGGGAATAACAGTATTTACCAAGTAAATAACAGTATTAACCAAGCCAGGAGCTTCCTTGTTAGCCTGAACATCCTATTTCAGAGCAAGCGTGGGGCTGAGGGGAGGATAAGTGTCAATGCTGCATTTCTCTGGACCCATCACTTCAATTTTGTGGCTGGGAGCCAGACATCTCCTTGTCCTTGCAGTGCACTGTGAAAGGGGAGGGAAAGACCATCCAGCCCTCAGTGCCTTAGCCTTATTCCAGCTCTCTGAGCAGCCTGGGACTCTGTGTAAGGCCTTAATGAGGCCCAAGCAAAGGTTGACTTTAAAAATAAAAAATTCCTTTATGATCTGCGCTGCAGATGGAGCAACAAATGGATAATAAAAGGACTGGAGACCGGAGGCAAATCCTCCCCTTAGATTAAGAGAAATTAAGTCCTTTGGGGGATGTGTAATGCATGAGGCTTCATTATTCTTCTTGGGAGAAGCGGCGTATGATCCCTTGGTCAGAGAGATAAAAGGATCATAAACTCCACTGGCTCTGCACAGTCCGTGTGACTCAGACAGCAGCAGAGCAGCTGCTGGAGGTGAGCTAGACACAGCCCAGCCTGCCTTCTGCTGCAAAAACAGCTCCTGTGGCACTGGAAATCCTTCTGAACCCATCGTTTCCAGTGTGCTCAGGACAGGTGGGTACACACAGCCTGCATGGGTGTCCTACCTGGGGACAGTGTCTTCTGGAGGCAAGGAAAGGACCCCAAAAGAGACAAATATCAGAAATAAACCCTGGTCAGAAGTCTCCAGCCCCTCCTTCCCAGTCCCAGGTACTCACCCTTCTCCAGTGCAGCCTTTCTGGCTGCTCCAGCTCGTGCCCACCTCTTTCTCCCCACAGAGGCTCTCCCTGACCCCCAGCTCCATCTCTCTTGAGTCTTCTCCACCTTGTGATGTCCAAATACATTTGTTACTCCTACTTGCAGCTTCTGAATTCTTTTTTTCCAAATTTTCAGCTGATTTATACTGTTCTGAGAGGTCCCAACACATCCTCCATCTTTGCTGAGCTTTGAGAGCCCATCCTTAACCTGTGCTCCTCCTAACCCCAAACAACATCAGTGTCTGTCCATGGAGCAAAAAGAGATAATATGCTTTGTTCTGCTGCTCCCTTCTCTTTCCTCCAAGAGCAGATGCTCACTTCTTTCCCTTACCTCTCTCCCTTGTGTCTTAACACAGATTTCAGGTTCTTTTGGCTTTTTTCATGGAGTTTGGGGATGGGGAGAAGTTGTGTTACTGGAGAACTTGATGTATCTCTTGTTATGAAGCTGTAGATCAAAGGCAGGCACCGTGTGCTCTTGTACCCATCCTGGCACTGCACAAGGGAGTGTGTGTCTGTGCATCTCCTGTACCTATAGAAAAGGTGAACTCTCTAGTTCCCCTTCTCTATTCCTACCATACTTGTATATTCCAGACACTTGTATCCGTGTGTGTGCCCCTCTGTGTGGACCAAGCTGGTGTATATATATTTTTCTGGACTTTGGCATATATATGGGCCTTGTGTAAGTATCCAAACCAAGCAGTCATTATACCTGGAAGTGATTAATACCTACCACAAAGCTCTGCAGCTAGCAAATGGGACAGCATTTGTGATTGCTGCTGGTGCAGCTGCCACCAGGCAGCCCTGCTCAGCTGTGGGAGGCTTTGTAATTCCTGGCTATAAAGAGGACCACCTGAATCACTACAAACACACTAAACATTATTCATGTCTGTCATCTTGTTTTCCTTCTGTTGACTCTGAAGTTCTGAGAAATCCTGGGTGGATTTTCCATCCTTGGCTCACTCCATCTCCATCTTTTTTTCCTTTGTTTCTCTTTCTGCCTTTGCAAAGATGTCACAATGATGAAGCTCTTGATGGGTTCCGGGCTGGCTCCCACCCGGTGGTGATGGATTGCTGCTCTCTTTGCTGCATGCTCCAGCTGTCTCTGCAGCTCAGTCTGCTGGATTGACGGGGCCCATAAATCACTCCTGGTGCTCAGAGAGCTCCTGCCCTGGTTGAGGTGTGCTGGTGGGACGTGGCCTCACGCAGGCCACTCACACGTGGACAGTGGCAGCTTGGGGTGGACGTGGACCTCAGATCTGACTGCCAGGCTCTCACATGTCCCTCTTTGGGTTTGAGAGGCTGAGTTAGAAGGGCTGGGGATGTGCTGTTTTCCTACTGCTGTGCATAGAGAGCTTCACAGAGCTGAAAAAGGAAAGAGCTGTGATCTGAAGATAGTGTGGAGGAGAACTGGGACAGTGGGTGATAAGGAGGCTGGTGATTCACCACGCAGGCAGCTGCAGAGCTCCTCAGATGTGGATAGAAAAGAGAGGAAGGGCAGTTTGGATAGTGCTGCTGTCTTTGGGTTTCTCCTCCCTTGCCTTTTTTTTTTTTTTTGTGGAGTAGAAGGAACTGAAAAGCCAAGTGAAGAAAGAGTCTGAGGGGAAAAAAAAGGGGAATCTGAGCAAGGTGAGCAGGTGAAGCTGCACATCCAACTATGCCAGGATCCAAGAGACACTTGATCATCCAGAACTTGCCAAAGTTGTCTAGAGTGGTCCCCAACAACGAGGGGCCACCATTTTCCACAGGGTGGCAGCAACATGCTGCCATTTTCCACGTGCACTGATCCCACTTGGGTGCTTCTCTGTCAAGGTTCTGGCTGGGATTAAACCTGAAAAGAGAAATGTTTCTAGGAGGGAGAGAGGGAATTTGCATGTGCTCCATGCAGACAGCATCTATCCCCAGCTGAAGCAGCCTGGCAGTGTTGGAGGCAGCAGGCAGAGCTACATGCAGGATATTCCTGATTCTTTCCAATGCTGCATGAACCTGCCTTCCAAATTAACCCTCCTGTTTTGTTTCCTCACATACAGAAATCCCCGTGGGTGGGAGAGAGAGAGAAAGATTTTGCTTCTCAGAGGTTGAAACTGTGAAATGACAGATGAAATTTTTATTATGATGATTTTTATTTTTGTGTCTGGATTTGAAACGCTGGTGAAAATTCTCAACAAGAACACCTCATGAATATTCAATCACAGTGCCAGCAACACTTTGCAGTCATGGATTATTTATATAGGAAATAACCAAAGCTTCATAAATAATAAAAGAGCAGCAATCTCTGCTGTGTTTTATGTCCCCCATAGCCAGCACAGAGGTGGGATGATGTGTCTCTGTAGCACATTTACATGCTGGATCAGCCCCTTGCGGGGGGGGGGAGTGGTGGGGAGGACAGAGGTGGCAGAACAAAGCGTGCAGGTGAAGGCACTGGAGGTGTGATGTGCACAAGGAAATCATAGAATGGGTTGAGTGGGAAGAGACCTTCAAGATCATCTCATTCCACCCCTCCTGCCATGGGCAGGGACACCTCCCACTAGAGCAGGTTGCTCAGAGCCCCACCCAGCCTGGCCTTCCAAATGTCCAGGGATGGACCATAAAGGATGGCAGAAGTAGCAAGGCATTGAGTTAAGGAAAGGAAGACCTCAGACTTGGCCCTAGCTGATCCATGCTTGATGGTTTCAGATCATACAGAAAGCCCCATGTTGGCAGAGCTAGTGATGCCCTCTTGGGAAAAGCTCAGATGCCTAAGGGGGCATAGATAAAGGCCAGGGCAGCACCCATGTGCAGTCCTCTCCCCTTTAAAGAAACCCATGTCTTAATTCCCAGATCTCTCTCACTCCCCTTGTTGGGCATGTGCTATGGAGCTTCTTATAGAAGAAAGAAGCCTGGTTCTGGGGAACATCTCACAGAGCTCCTCTCTCCAGCCTCACTCCACTGCTCAGTCCATAACAAAGCAGGGTAAGACTTAGCTGCTTTCCTTATCCCCAGCTAGCAGTGAGCCCCTGACCTTTGCAGACCCCACTGCCCTCAGGAGAAAGGCTCTTCTGCCCAGATGCCTTTGCTGGGTACTCTGAACAGAGAGAACTGAGCCCTCCACTGCCCATGGTCTTCTCTCCTCTCCTGAAGGCTTATTCTGCTGTCCCTCTCCCTGCTGCTCCCACTGGGAAGCCCTAAATGCCCAATCAGTAAAAGTGTCGTTGGTTTCTCCGAGGGAAGATCCATCACTGGGTTTGGTGGCAGCACATTTCTCCCCCCCCCCAGCCCACCCAGCAAGAGAAAAGAGATAAATTGCTGTCAGCTCTTTTTATGGAACATATAATCAGGTGGTAACATGGAGAGGAGCCTCGGCTCAAAGTCGTTCAGGATGAATTATTCATCTGCTTAAAATGTCTTCAAAAGAAAGGGAAATTCTCTCCCTGATACAGGATCTCTCCCTGGCATTGCTTGAAGAGTTTATGGCCAAGGAGGCCAAGGCTCTGAGAAAAGAGGCTGAGGTGACCTTCTGAAAGAGCTTCAGAAGCAATCATCTAACCACAGCTGTGCAGGAGCAGGGAACCCAGCATTTTAGAGGTTGTCTCCTTGCTGCTTCCCAGTCTTCTTGCCCACAAGTCATAATTTTGAATACTTTAAAATCATAGACTCATAGAATGGTTTAGGTTGGAAGGGACCTTTCAAGCCCATCTAGTTCCAACCCCCTGCCACAGCAGGGACACCTCCACTAGACCAGGCCATCCAGGACCTCATCCAACCTGGCCTTGAACACCTCCAAGGATGGAGCATCCTGTCCTTTTTTTGAATTCCACAGTTGGAACTGACTGAAGCTCTATTATTTTTTTTTCCTAACCCATCTTATGTTGTAAAAGATTTCTTGAAGAAGAAAAATTTTATGTAATAGTCCTGGAAGAACATGGAGCAGCTTGGAAGCATGTGTGAGGCTGCTGAGTCACTGGAGCACAATTAGACATCTCCCATGGAACAGGCTTTCTACTGAGACTTACTCTTCTTGCCAAGAATTTCACCCAAGACTCTTTCATAGTATTTTTAGCATTTTTCTGAAAGGTGTGGGGGGTTACCCACTGGGAAGTGGCCTTTAATTAAAGCTTTCCTGAAATACGTTGGCAATTGACAAATATTTCCTGATTCTGCAATATTCTGCATCTGCTTGTTTGGAACAATAACCAGCTTTTTCTATTTACCAAACCAGACCTTTCCAGGTTAACACATGTTTGTGTTTTTCTGTGTATTGAAAAATGCTGATCGTGGTTCTGTGAAAAGTTTTGCAAGAGCTGAAAATCAGCTCTTCCCTTTCCCATTTCAGCCAGCAAGGATGAAGAAAAATGCTCCTGATACAGAGAAAAATCCTCTGTAACCACTTTATCCATGTAACCAATTTGATGCTCATCCTTCTTTTTTTTTTTTTTTTTTTTTTCCAGAGCAATAATATTGAGAAGCAGAAATTGCTGAGAAGGAGAAAGATTCTGTACCTGAAGAAGGATGTGGAAAAGCACCTCCATATATCCCAGTGGTGTCCAGGTAGGAGATCCAACACAGGGCACATGTTTCTGGGGTTAATACTGGTTTGTGTTGTGCCGTGCCATGGGGAAAATCAGTTGACTCCTTATTGCATCTTAATTTCTGTGCAAAACCATTAGAAACACTCTTGTAACACTTGAAGCTGCCCTTGCCTACCTGCCTTTCCAACCTATCCCCTTGGGGCTCCTCTTCCCAGGGTCATTACCACACCCCCCCCTCCCAGGACAGAGGAGGCTGTCAGAATTCAGCACTGTGGGTGTGTGTCTGTGCAAGAACAATACTGGCAGCATTTCTGAAGGCTCCTTGGCATAGTCACTGAAATGTTTAGTTCTGAGCAGTAAACTAGTTCAACTTGGATCTGTCAGGAAGCCTTGGAAGGTCTCCCATCTTTCTTGAGGCACTCTTTGGTCATTGTCAGAAAGCCATAATTGCTTGATGAATGTCATGTCACCTGTCAAGGGGTGTTTGTTAGCACAGGGGGAGTGTGTTTTCTAGTGAGGAGCTCTTTCTGCTGCATGCTCTCAGTGTGCCTGGGGTAAATAAATGCTCTGCTGGGAGGGAATGATGTTTTAGCCCTGGTTTATGAGTGGGCAAATTAAGGCAAGAAAAGCTACATGAGATACGGGTGAGAAATCTGTGTGCAGTCCCCTGACACCATGAATACTAAAATCATCCTTCCCTCTCCACATTCTGGAGATGATGAAGCAGTTATTGATGAAAACTCTTTGGTTTAATGGCCATTTACTCCCCATCGCTCTTTTTGAGGGTTGTGTGTCTTTTTTTATTTGCTTTCCACTCATTTATCCTCACTTTAAATCCAATAACAGGAAAAATTGAAATTACTTTCTGCTAGGAACAAGGCCATGTGCCTGAGCTCTGTCCTGGAGATCTAGGGCAGTTCTCCTTTGCCATGCAGGTAATTCCATTTACAAGGAGTTTGTAAGATGCTGGTGAACAGAGCATGAGCTTGTTACATCCATGGAGAAATGAGCTCTCCAAAGAACCCTCCTGAAAGAAGCAGGGAAGGAAAAATGAGCAAAAGTAAATGAGAAAGGTTATAAACACATTAAGCTGGGCTTCCCTGCTTCAGTGTTTGGAGCCTTCTCTGCTATAAATTGTATTGATTAAGAAACTTATTGGAGCTACCTGCTGCTATCAATTACTTTGCACTTATTGCTTGCTCTACCTGCTGGGCAGTCAATAGAGAACTGAAGCCCCAAGTCTGTTTAACCTGGAGCTCATGAGAGCTGCAAAACAGAAGAAACTAATTTCCACTGCTGCTGTTAGCTATTGGAAAGGGAAAGGATCCCCATGGCTCATAGGGGTGGGCTTCTGGTGTCCTGATTTGGGATGGGAGGAGTTCAGGAGCCTGTGGAATATGAGAAATGCTACTATGGGCTTGTGTGGAGCAGCCCCTCCTGTCCTGGGGTGTGTGTGAAGCTGGGTGCTGCCTCCAGAGCCTCACACTGCAGAGCAGGTAATGAAATAATGGTGTGAAAGCCATGGGATGGAGGTTCTTGGGCCACCCAGTGCTGCAGTGACTCTGGCAAATTGGTGGAAATCTCCTCTAACCCTGTTCTTTTGGTGGTAAAAAGGGGGGCAAAGCAACAGAGCCACAAGACCATGAATGTCAGCAGCTCTTCTGCTGTTCTGGAGACTTTGTAGCTCCCTTTTCTACACCCTGCAGTGATTCCTCTGTAGCCTGCAATTTTTGACCCTTCAGGCTCTCTGATAGCAGAGGAAGTGATTGGCTGTTTTTGCTGATTCTTAACATTATATATAAAAGATAAAAAATAAAGCAAAGTCTAGCTCCACTTTCCCAAATTCAGACCTCCGGAATCAGAGCAGCCTGCAGAGTTTTCTTGGCAACAACCCAACAAAATAAATGGAAGTGAACATCCAAGTTGTTGAAGAGGCTTTGAAAATCCCAGCCTAAGTCCTTAGAAGTCCATTTACTTTCTCACTGCCATGACTTCAGGTCAGCTTGGGCTCTTGACTTCACTAACTGCTTTAAAACTACCTTGAATTTCTCATCTCGTTTATCCTATGGGATTTTTCTTCCTTTGCCTTTTTTCTCTGACCCTTCATAAATCCTTTATTTTTCCCCTTCTTGCACTAAACCAGCCAGAGATGCAGGGCAGGGGCAATGTGAGAGCATCCCTGGGTGGGAAACATGCCCCTGGCATCCCCAGCAGCCAGAGCACCTCAGGCTATTGACAATTCTTGCATGCTAAGCAAAATTGAGCTGGATGGCAGAAAGAGATTTGGGTTTTATAGCAGACAGTGGTGGGAGCCTCTTGGCTTGGTCTGCACAAGGTCTGGAAGTGTGACACCAGTTGGTTTGGTCCTAATGTTGCCGTGTGGTACTGGGCTGTTATTATTTAGGCTGATATTATTTAGGTACAGCTGTGGAACCAGTGACTTTGCTCAGATGTTGCCCATTTCCATGGTATTTACTGTGAACTCTGCATTATTCCATCTTCTCTTTTCAACCCTGGAGATCTTAGAGGAACAAGATGC
The DNA here is from genome assembly GCA_013401335.1 of Brachypteracias leptosomus. Classification (NCBI taxonomy): domain Eukaryota; kingdom Metazoa; phylum Chordata; class Aves; order Coraciiformes; family Brachypteraciidae; genus Brachypteracias; species Brachypteracias leptosomus. Next base: position 882,338 of record VYZX01012728.1, read on the forward strand.
CAGAAGGTGTTTTGTGGTGCTCAGAAGTCAGCTCCAGTCTCTCGCAGCTGCAGTGAACGTTTGACCCAGGTGTGACCTAAAGGCTCAGAAGCTGGCAAGCAAAAGAGAGCATTTATTTATAAAAGTATCCTGTTTGATAAGCCAGCCTGATGAGTTATAAAGTGCCTGACTTAGGTTTGAATTCAAGGGGCTTAAGTTCTGAAGAACACTGGCTGCCAGCAGCTCTCTTGCCCATGTGTACCTAGTGATCTTGGGTGCCCAGACACTGCTCCCAGAGACAGGGAGATCTGAGTGCTCCCAGAAACAAATCCCTTGAAGGCATTTGTCAGCAGCATCCCGAGTTGTTTGTCATGTTGGAAATGTCAGGCTTTGTGCTGCTGGTGCCAGGGGGATTTTGGAGGATGCTGCGTGGGCCAAAACAAACCGAGCTGGAAAATGTGACCTTATCCTTTGTGCCTGGGCTGAAGAAGGGTCCCAGGGGGCTTCTGGAGGTGGCCAGTGCATCTGGAGCACAGTTAGCAGGGCTGGGCAACCACACTCCACCTGGGAGACCAAAGACCTCAGGGCATTTCGACTTTTAGGGTGCTATTTTTCATTTCTTGTGTTGTGACCATGGGTCAATAAGGTGTGAAGGCTCTGGCAGCCACCTAAAGTCTTCCCCTGTACTTTTTAGCTAGGTATGTGGGGCTTTAATTTTTTTCCTGGTCTTTTGTACCAAGAGTTCTTGTGCTGTTTTCTACAGAAGAGATGACTACATTTTATAAACATGGTCAAAAATAGACTTTTTCATGTAAAAAACTGAATGTGTCTATACATTGCAAAGAGATATGATTTAGTATGCATTAAAAAAAAGGCAGTCTTATTTTGGCAGGAGTTTGTTTTCACTTATACTGTGCAGTATGAACTCAATAATTTGATAGTGTATATATAAGTGCTAACTTTTTATTTAAAACTGTGACAAGTTCACCCCCAGCCACCTCTCAGTTACTGCTCAGCTTCACATCTTTGCATCTTGAAAAGTCATTGTGAGAATCACAGAATTGTCAGGGTTGGCAGGGACCTCAAAGACCATCTAGTTCCAACCCCCCTACCATGGCAGGGACACCTCCCACTAGAGCAGTTGCTCACAGCCCCAGCCAGCCTGGCCTTCAACATGTCCAGGGATGGGGCTTCCAGCACCTCTCTGGGCAACCTGGGCCAGTGTCTCCCCACCCTCATGAAAGAAAGGTGATGGAGCTGAGGTCTGCCTGCTCCAAAATTAATCCCTCTTTATATGGGAGCTAAAGGAGTTTGCTGAGGTCCTTTGTGAGCAGGAGCCAGGTAGGACACAGATTCCCATCTCTGAACCTGCCTGTTGGGGGTGATGAGCTGCTCGTGTGGCAGAGCACCCTGGCACAGCCTCATGAACTCTCTTCTGCCACTTCATTTGCCCAGGGTCTATATCTCTCAACTGCCACATTAAAATTATATTGCCTGTAATTATAGCCAGGAGCCACATTCCTCTGACCTCCTCTGGATTCTCTTTGGATTCAGCCCCTCTGCCAGTTCAGCCCAGCAAGTAAATCAATGCTCCTCACCTGGCAGGTGCTGAAAGGTTAGATTTGCATAGAGTGGCCAGTGTAAATCTCTCCTGTTTGTTGTCACCTCTTCTCTCCAAGTGGGAATTCCAAGGGGGAGATAAATGTCAGCTGGAAATAGCACTTCAGTGCCAGCAGTTAATCTCTTCCTGCCATTTCCCTGGAGCCACTTTGAGCTGCTCTTTTCCATGTGGATCAGCCAACCACCTCTTGTGCCAGCCTCATTACTGGGCTCTTCTCTTCTTGCTTTGCTTGCAGTCTGGACTTTCCTTTTATGTTTTCTCTTTGTAAATGAACTTCTCAACTGTGCTGGACTGGTTGTGTGAAACAGCTGCTACCAGTTGCCTTCCCTGACTGGCTCAGTGTGCTTCCACCCTCTATTCCTGAGCCTTGGGGGATTAAGAATCACACAGATTCTCTTTTTTTTGTGTTCATCTCATATCAAGCAGATCATATGAAGCACTGTAAGTCCTCAGGCTGAGAATTCAGCTCTGCAAAGCTCTACATGGTTCCTGAGGTCACTGAGTGGTGCTTGCTGAGGTGTCTAAGAGACTCAGCTGGAGTTCTGCATCTTGGGTGCTAAGATCTCAACAGAGCTCCTCTGTGAGTGCTTGTGTCTTGTTCAGGAACTGTTGCCTAATGGTGATGCCACTGCTGAAAAGAAGGGGAACGAGACCCTCAGGAGTTGGTCCAGTTTTTTAGGTTTTTGATTTGGACACTCACTCAAGACCTGCTGCTGGTGCACCTTGTTAAATGCTCCTCTATAATGGCTGAAAAACTTCACTCGAAGAGAGAAGGAAACACTCCTGCCTCCTTGCTTACCCTGCCTGTCACTCTCTGGCTGTCAGTGATAATTAGGAGGCAGAGGACTCTTTAATCCCCCTTTTCTCCAGTACCATCTCTCTCCTTTGCTTATTCTGACTGTTCTTGGTGATCTGCTCCAGCTCTGATAATTTTTTCTTCTTCATATTCTTCTTTCACACACACACACATGCCCCTTCAGCCATTATCTGCAGTAAAGCTCCCAGCTCAGTGTCATGGCTCAACTCGGATCAACCCTTGTCCTTGTGCTTTGAGCAGTAACCTCCAGTGCTTCAGTCTGTACCAAAGGAAGAGAGATGGAAGTGGTGTAGCCTGGATCACACAGCTGCTTTCTTATTGGTTCCAAGGAGGTTTAAGCTAGCCCATAACAAGGTCCATATTGCCATCTCCCTCTGCTTTGCCCCTGTGCCAGCCTGATCCTCTCTTCCACGCCACCACCTGCCCCCTGTTTTTTCCAGCTGCCTCCATCTGCTCTCAGTAGCATCCTCAATTCCTTAAAAGCTGTTTCCTGGCTGGTCTATCCCTGACTCATCTGTACCCTTGGAATAAATTGTACGATTGTTTTGGCATTTCCCCAAGAACAGTCTGGCCCCTTCGTGTTGGGCTGTGGTGGAGGATGGGTTTTGCTCTGTCTCTCCTTCTGTGATGTGTTCCAAATGTGCCGTTTCAGACGCCCTCCCCAGAGCTGCTATTGCTGCCTTCAGTGGGAGGGAGGAGGTGAAAGAAAGAGATCAGTAATTTGGCTCTAAATCACAGCCCCAACACCGCCAGAGCTGAAGGTCACTTGTAATGAAGCTGTCACAAGGGGAAGGCTTCCCAATCAGGGAGAAAAAGAGGAAAATGAGGCTGGAGATGAGTTCATGGTAATCGTGAAGTAATTTCATGGAGATGCAGGTGTTTGGATTGGAGTCTGGGCTGCTAACGGGAAGGTCACGAGAGAGAAACTGTGGAACTCCCCTGGTGTGGTGAAAAAGTCTTTAGGGGTGCTGAGCCCCAACTGTGTGAAAACCTATGGGCAGAGTCCCATGCTCCAAGCTCTTTGGGGGAAGGAAATGATGAGATTAAACCATTGTGACCCTGCCTGCTGCCAACAAAGGGACTAGGCAGAGATTTGCATCCTCTGAGCATCACAGGAGGGTTTGCATGAGGTTTGGAGACCCCAAATCCCTTCCAAAGCAGAGTGGTAGTGTGGAGAAAAGCCCAGATTTTCAGGAAAACAAATAGGATTTCTTAATCAAATACATTTATGAATTGTTGAAAGTACTTTTTTTTTTCCATTTAAAATTTATGCTTTCAAACAAGACATTAACTTACCAGAAAAAGTAAACACATCTTTTAAAGGTTGACATAAAATGAATTGGTTGAAAATGATTGCAAAGAAACCTATTGATTGAGCCAACTTGAATCTTTTTAGATAGTGAGTTTAGGTGCAGGAAGATTTTTGTAGTATTTGATTTTCCATCTGGTTTCAGGATGGCAATTTTTGTTTGTCAAGATTGACTTTCTCTGGCTTCCATCTCAGGCTAGTGCTGGGTCTGGGTGGGGGCTGCCAGGGACCTCTCCTGTGACAACAGACTGAGAGAGTTGGTTATTTAGTCTGGAGAAGAGAAGGCTCCAAGGGGACCTTCTTGTGGCCTTTCGGGATCTGAAGGGGGCTACAAGAAAGCTGGGGAGGGATTTTTGAGGCTGTCAGGTAGTGGTAGGACTGGGGGGAAAGGCTCAAAACTAGAGGTGGGGAGATTCAGATGAGGCGTTAGGAAGAAGGTGTTGCCCAGGAGGGTGGGGAGACACTGGCCCCGGTTGCCCAGAGAGGTGCTGGAAGCCCCATCCCTGGACTTTTGGAAGTCCAGGCTGGCTGGGGCTGTGAGCAACTGCTCTAGTGGGAGGTGTCCCTGCCCATGGCAGGGGGGTTGGAACGGGATGATCTTGAAGGTCCCTTCCACCCCTGACAGTTCTGATTCTTTGTTGGCACAACAAACTCTTGCTGTGTAGCCAAAGCTGGGGGCTGAATTCACCCACCCAACAGCAGGCCCAGGACACTTACAATGTGAATTCACTTACAGTGAATCCTGAGCTTGTCCCTTAGTGCTGCTTGTCCCCCAGCTCAGCACCTCCATTCTTAAGTGCCCAAAACTCATCCTGGCTGCCAGTGAAACAAATTTTTCATTGATGCAGCTTTTGATTAAATTTCGTGCCTCTCTTCCAGAATTATTTCCCCTGGAATTTCCCAGAGAAGCACTGGCAGCAGAGAGGAGTGGGAGTGAGGGAAGGAAGAAGCAGCAAGGTCCCCCCTGACAGACAGCCTTGAGAGCCACAGAGATGTTCAGGAGAGTGGGATGGGATGATCTGTCTTTATGGTGACCCTGTGGGGTGCATCATCATAGCTGCTCACTGGGATCCATGGGAGGAGGTGTGAAATTCAGTGTTGAAATACATCCTGTTGATGTCCCCGGATCTAACTTCCTCCCTCCTCCTCACCCACCATGGCAGAGCTCTTGTGATCTCTGGAGAACCCAGCTCCCCAGCCCAAAGAGAGCATTATTTTAACTTGGCATCCAGCCCCCAGGGCTCAGGGTGATGTATTTATACTGGCAGTGGTGGGAAGAGGAAAAGAAATAGTGCACTTGCTGGGTTTTACAGTGCCTGTCATGTTCATCAGCATTAAAGTTCACTGGAAAGAGACTTCAGGAAAGACAAGCAGGAGGTAAATCTTTCTCCTCTGGGGGGGCTGTTTGGATTGTGAGAGATTTCCATGGCTAAGTTCAGAAGGAACTTTTGGAACTGCCAGGCAGGGGAATTTTGGAGCATAACTGATGGATTTCAGGGGGTATCCTCAACAAATAGTGGTGTGTGTCTTGGGTGCAGAATCCTTTGGGGAGAGCTTTGGGCCACTGATGATGAAAAGGCATCAGTCATCCTTTCCAGCAGGGTTTGGATGTTGCTTAATGGTGGTGTAAGAAGCTACTTGAGGAACCAGGCATGTTGAACTAGACTTTAAAGTGTCTTTCAGGGCTTCTGGAAAGAAGCCTCTAAGGAAAGGCTTGAGGGTGTTTTGTCATGGGCTTTTGTTGGGGGAGGATCTCAAGTGTCAGTGCTTTGGACATCAGAGAGACAGCATCCTTGGAGAGCTTATTATCACAGCTCTTTGAACAACTGGCCACTCCCAGAGGGCTTGCATGTATAATAATGAAGAGCTGTGTCCTTCAGTCTCAGGCTGGAGCTCTTTTGCATCACTCCCTCTTTGTACAGTGGCCTTTGTTCAGCTGATGGAGCTGTGTGGAGCTTTCAGAGCCCAGATATTCTCCTTGTGCTCATTACTTGGCTGCTACAGCAGGAGCCTCCACCAGCACCAGCCTCACTTAAATACCTGTTATTTCCTAAGAACCTAAAGGATCAAGGTAATTGGGAAAAGTATGCTTGGAGGTTGGGGAAAACAGAGAATCATAGAATGTTTGAGGCTGGAAGGGACCTTTAGAGGTCATCTGGGCCAACCTCCCTACATCAGCAGGGACATCTCTACCTAGGGCAGGCTGCTCAGAGCCCCAGCAAGCCTGACCTTGAAGGACTCCAGGGATGGGGCCTCCACCCCCTCTCTGGGCAGGTGATTAGACTTGATAAAACACAGCATGTAAAGGAATATTCCTGTTCATAACCCTGTAATACTGCCCATGAGTGTGAGAGATAATGTGCACATGTGACAGAAGCTTGGAGATGATAGAGAAATAGTTAATAACTCCCATTCTCCACTTGCATTTTCTGCAGTTACAAAATCTGCTGTAGGCAAAAATGTTGCTTTGTTTGCAGGAATTTTCCACCAGCACCCCTCTGTCCCGGTGTTTGAGTTTATTTCCCTTATTTATTTTCAAGTCACACCTACGACAATACCCTTGTTGACATCCAGAAAGAGCCTGTCAATGTAGTGGACAAATAAATAAGCCTCCAGGACCTAACCCAGGCATGTTCAGATCACACCTCCCCAAAGCACACTCTGGAGTCACATCACTTGGTGTTGCCTGAAAAATGGAGCCTTCTAATATTCAAAAAAAATACCTGAATTTTCCCTGCAGAGTTTTTGTACTAGAAAATCTTGTCCTTGGCTGCAGGCTCATCTGTCAGACAATGCCCCTTGACGTCACACCTCCCGAGCCAAGCTGGGGCCCAGCATCCCCTGCTAGAACACATAATTGGGCTGGGGAGCAAAGAGCAATTGTGGGACACAAAGCCAACTCTCCACGGGACTCTCGACAAAGGTTTTTCCCAGTGGGAGCTGGCCACATGGCCCCGAGCTGCACAGATGCTTGGAAAGGAGGCTTGGATCTCCATGGCAACGGGCTGCCTTGTGCTGCCTCTGGTAGCCTGTCACTCTCAGGATCTGTCTGTCACCCCTGGCACTGAGTCTTGAGGCCAACAATGTGTGATGGACAAAGACTGGAGTGGTTGTGCTGGGGTCAGACAGCCCGGGCAAGGGAATGTGCTGCAAACACACTGGGGAAGAGGCAGTGTGAAGTTAGGATGGTACAGGCGAGTCCTCCAGGCTGGCTCAGACAGCAGCTACAAGAGGATCTTGCTAGTTGAGCTGTTGTCTGGTTACCAGCAAGCTCAAAGGCATCATGTCACAATGTGGTTGTGTCCTTGTCTAGCTCCTCTCATCATTTTTTTTTATATATGTCAGATGGCAGCAATGTGCCCTTGTGGCCAAGAAGGCCAATGGCATCCTGGGGTGGATCAAGAGGGGAGTTGTCAGTAGGTTGAGAGAGGTTCTCCTCCCCCTCTACTCTGCCCTGGTGAGACCACAGCTGGAATATTGTGTCCAGTTCTGGGCCCCTCAGCTCAAGAAGGACACGGAACTGCTGGAGAGAGTCCAGCACAGAGACACAGAGATGCTGAAGGGAGTGGAACATCTCCCTTGTGAGGATTGAGGGAGCTGGGGCTCTTGAGCTTGGAGAAGAGGAGACTGAGGGGGGACCTCAGTAATGGTTATAAATCTGTAAAGGGAGAGTGTGAGGAGGATGGAGCCAGGCTCTGCTCAGGGACATCCAGTGACAGGACAAGGGGCAAGGGGTGCAAGCTGGAACAGAGGAGGTTCCACATAAAGTAGGAGGATATTCCTGATTAGTTCTTTAATCACTTCAAAGAAGAAAAAATATTTAAGATGCACATACTTAAATAGTAGGTAAAAATGTGATAGTGGAATAGAGGAGAGGAGCTATGGACGAATCTGGGGCAAGGGAATTGTGTGCTAAAAGCTGAGGGTGGGATGGACTGAGGAGTTCTCTATTTCTGGGTGAGATGGAAGCAGAGAGGAGGGCAAGGTACATTAACAGTGGTGTGAGGCTGAGTGAAGCTCTTAGAGCTGGGAAAGGCTCTGTCTGGCTGGAGTTTATCCTGAGTTCAGTGCAGGCTCAAGGGCTGGCACACATCTTGTTTCCCATGACCCGTGTATTTCCCATGAGCTGCAGGGAAAATACACATTACAGCTTACAGAGAGTGTGCTGAAAGGGCTGTGCATTGCCAGAGAGACAGGGCTGGGGCAGTGTTCTGTCCCTGCAAGTGGAATATACTGGGGTGGAATGCTGCAGAATGGAGGGGGCTGGCAGGCAGAGCACTAGCCTGGGAAGGGGAAAAAACCCCAGTCCCATGGCCCCTTGGGACAGCATGCAAGGAGATCTCAAAGAAAGACATTGCAAATGGGAGAGGAGTGGGATGGAGGGAGCCGTGTCCCCTCTGGGAGCTGGGTTATGTGAGGGGAATGGCACCCAGGGGAGGCTGAGCAGCTGCAGGCTGCAGGCAGCTTCTGCCTCCACTGAGCAAGTGTTTATCTCCAGAGCTCTCAGCAATGCTTTATGGCAGAGGAGGGGTGTAAATCTCATTGGATTCAAGTCCTTGGTGGATAATTATTCCCTCCTTCTCCTGTCTCCACTCCCCATACCCTCCTGCCCTGGGTATGAGGCTGTTCACAAGCTATAAACGGGTGTGATGCTTTGCTTCATGGGGAGAGACACCTTGTGATCAGGAGAGGCAGAGGGTGGGAGGCAGCCTGACAATCCCTGCTCCTGCCCACATCTCCCCAGTCCCTGAGCCTCTTGTCACGCTCGTCCCTGAGGAGCTCATTTCTTCCCCTTCCCCTTAAAATGACTTGTAGCCTGTAGAGCCTGGAGCAGGGCAGCTGCGTGCTCAGAATCCCAAGGTGCTGGCCCTAAGAAGAGAAGGTGGTGGGTGCACCAAGGGAGGCTCTGCCACTCTGATCCCACATCAGGACTCCGGGTTGGCTCTTGCAGCTTACGAGGCTATCAAAGCCTCTCACTTAATTACAGCCATAGCAATCAATCTTTCTTCCTGTTCATTATGCTCCCAGCCAGGGTTAGCAGTATTTTTATTCTTGAGGCCTCAGGAGAATTTTTCAGCTCGTAAGGAATCACAGCCAGCCCCAGTCACTGGTAGGGGCTGTGGCTGTAGGATGCATTCCTTCCCCATGGTTGGGGGAAAATGGAGGGCAGTAAAGCTTGGGACATCTGACCCTGGGAGATTTGGTCCTGGTTTGTGTGAGGAAGGTCCATTGAATGGGCCCCATGCCTAGAGAGGCACAGAGGGCTTGGCATTAGCTGGACGTGGGCAGCTGAGCTGCTGGAGTGGCACGGTGGCAGTTAGTTGTTCCAAGTCATTATGACAAGGCTGAGTGTAACACATCAAATCATTATGGCATTATCTCTTCATTACACACAAAGTGCTGTCAGAGCTCGGGGAGGAGCAGAGGGACAAAGACAGAGAGGAGGGAAGCGGCTCATTAGCTGCCCAGAGGAATCAGGCTGAACATCTCTGTTTCTCAGGCACAGGCTCTGCCATCACTTGCAAAGCAGAAGTCTATTAGAAAGGGGGGCTGGGCTCAAGGACAGATGTGTATCAACATGTACATGTGCTAATACCCTGGTAGAACGTGTCACCTACATCCACCCTGACCCCTGGACCAACTGACACTCCTACAATGCACATCTTGATACTCCCATACAGCAGGAACAAGCCTCTTTCCATCACTGTCCACTTAAATTTAGGAACACATGTACCAGGACGTGCTGTTGCATCTACAGATGTGGTCATCTGCTTTATAGGGACTGCTTAAAGCCACGTCCAACACAGTTACATCCAACAATCACACTCATTCCAGCTCATCCTGTCCCTTCAGCTGGGCAAGCTGCTTCTATGTAGATACATTCACCAGCACAAGAATGTTCTTGCTTTTCCCTTCCTTCCAGTTTTCCTTTATATCCTGGTTTCCATGAGTTCTGGCATCCACTGGGGCTCCTGCAGTTTTCCCAAGCTCATGTCCTGTCAGGACCAGCCAGAGCTCTTGCAGCAAACATGAGGATGGGCAGAGTGAGGTGGCACCATGTGAGCTTTGTGGTGTAAGGTTCCCTTTGTGGGGGCCAGGAAGCATTGCAACTTGCATGTTTCTCTGGATGAAGTGTGGGAAATGGGCTCCCAGGGGTCTCTTAGCTCACCACCCAGCTTTGTCTGGGGTGACTTTGCAGCACTCCTTATCCCTGCTGCTCTCCCTCTTCGGACATGGATCAGGAGGCCATTAACTTGTTTACTCCACGCTGGCCCCAGCATCTCAGGCTTCTCTCTGGACAATATATCAACAAAAAGCATTTGGCAAGATTTATGGGGTTGTTGCTGCCAACTGTGGACTGTGGAAACTAAAAAATGTCCTTTCTGAGGCAATAAAATATAAAACAGGACCCAATTTCTCTCCAGGGTAGGAATCATTATGTTTGACAATGCTGTAAAACACACGGTGCTACAGCAGAGGGGTGAGAGCCAGAGTAAACGCTGCCTTTGGAAACCCCTTCAGTGTGAGCCTGGGGTGTGTGATTCATGGCCAAGCAGGACAGGAGGGGTCTGGGGTGGAGACAGCCTCCCCTCAGCCTTCCTCTTCTCTCAAAGATCCAGAAATCCCTCTGCGAGCTTTGCACAGATTTTCCCAACCTGATTTTAAATTAATTCAATTAAACTGGAGCGAGTACTCTGGGTATATACAGTAAGAGTGGTTTGCTCCTTTATTATTACATCACTTTAGCTTAATTGGCTCACAAAATGATTCAGCTGCTGGAGATACATGAAGGAGTTTTCACTGGTTCAACTGCACCAGCCTGACAGACCCAAATCCTTCTCTTTGTGCCAGACTCTGGGCTTAGTACAAAGTCTCTGTACAAAGACTTTGTCTGGGGGAGAAAATAACAGCTCTTCACTGATTAATTTCCACTCGTGTGGCTGCTTTTATCCTTCATTTCATCTCTACCTGTGATTGTGCTGCTCTGTGTATAGTGCACCTCTCTGGCAATGGTGCTGTGGTGACATGTTAGCTACAACAGTTTGATTTAAGTTCTGCTGTGCTAGGGAAGACCTATATTTCTCAAATCTATGTGAGGCGAGGGAAAGAGGAGGTGTTGTGCCAGGCAGGAATAGAAAATGAAGGAGAGCTGAGAGAGATGGAGCTGTAGGGCTCAGCTGCTCCCCTGGGTGGGGATGGGAGAGAGATGTTGATGCCAGAAACCCAGTGCATTGTCTCAGCCCCTGTGTGCTGGGAGAAGCATCTTCTTGGTGTCCTTTTAACTTCATGTCAACATTTCCACTGCTTAAAATCAAATTGCCCCAGGACTGAAAACTCTTCATGGAATCAGTTTGAGGAGGGCAATAATGGAAAGAGAGCCCTTGGAGAGGGAGAAAAGGTTGAGTGGGCATGTTGGAGATTCCTGGTCTCAGCTCTGGGCTGGCTTCTCCTAGAAATGCCCCCCACTTTTCTTTGGAAGCCCTGGCTCTGCAGAAGTGGTGTCCCGACAGTCTCGTGTGTGGCTGAGCTTGGTGCTGGATGATCTTTGGTTGACAGGCAGTTATAGACTCATCTTAGAATCATGATGTTACAAATCTATGTTATAAAGGAGGCTGGAGAAAGCATAAGGTCGACTTGTCCTTCATTGTGTGTGTCTCAGGAAATTGAGTGTAAATGCAAAAGGCAGTGAGATCACCCTAAGCCAGGACAGCAGCAGGGTCTGGCTTACCAAGGGCATTCCTTGGACAAGCCAGCACCCTAAGAAGTGGGTACTTTGGCTGCACTTGTGGATGCAGATGTTTACCTGAGGTGGGGCACTGTAATCACTGATAGCTCCTGAGAGCACAGTAATAAAATCTTGGGAAAATGGATTAATTGCTTTAGTCACCACTACAGCCTGGCCAGGATTCCTCTGACCCTCAGCAGTGCACATTAGTGTTAGCTTATGGGTTCCTTCTTTGATGAGTAAGTTCCCTTTCTGAAATATTCTTAGATTCTGCTTATCTGGTACCAAATGCTTTGTATCCAACTAGGGCATCATTTACACTAGTATTGAACATCCCATATAGCCTGTAGCTTGTGTCCCCTTATTTCCTAATAAATCTCTAGAATATGGGCTGAATTTTCATATGGTCCCAAGCTAAGGCCAGACCATTTAAAAGAGATAAGCACCCCCTTGGTATCTGAGATGCTGAACTATTTGGGAATGCTGATCCACGTGCTGATGAACTGCATCTCCCTGCTCCAGCCCCCCCCCACTTCTCCACAAAATCTGTATTTAGTGCAGCACAGCCACCCTGGTAACCATGCAGAAGGACCAGTCCCCCCTGGCTCCAGGACATTCACATTTTCACACAGCAGCTGCCTCAGAATAGGTAAGTGCATTACATAAGGCACTCTTAATGTCAGGAGAAGGCAGTGGTGTGATTATGATGTGTGAAAGATAAAGCAAAGAACCTTTAAAAACAAAGAGAAAAGAAGTGGAAAAAAAACCAGATTGAGGGCAGCAGCTTCTTGTTTGGACCAAACCTGTTTTTAGTGAAGAACCCTTCTTTTATTTCCCCTGGTTCTCCTTATCACCTCCCTCTCCTATCAGGGACCTGCTCTGGGGTTTATTCTTTGCTATGCAAGCTTGTCATGTCTGTGTTTAATGAAGTTTAATTATCTTCTGAGATTCGATGAATAATTATAAATCTCTTCAAGATGCAATCACAAGCACTTCATGGTTCATTAACGGTGCAAAATCAATTGTGATTCACCTAATCCCTCTCTCCTGACCAGCCGTACGTTTGTGTCCCCCCCTTGCACCTTGTTGTTCTTCCCCTGTTTCAACACTGGGGAATATATTCATCTGTTTTCCTAGGAAACAAGATAGAGTTTAGGGTAGGGGCAAAGAATTGGAGGATGTAGGAGGTGGGAAATGGGAGGTTAGATAAGCCTACAGTGAAGTGTGTCCCTGCTCTGGAGGTGTCAGGAGCTCCAGGTTGCCCAGTTTTGTTGGTTTGGAGACTCACTTCCAAGACCCTCCCTTTGGGAACTGCTTTTTGCCGTGTACATCTTATCTTCCTCTTGATCTGATCTTCAATTTGAACTCAAGTCACAATTTCCCCTGTTGAAAATCTCCTGAGATCTGGGAGCCTTTGAAGAATAAGGACGGAAAGTTTATTTTTGTTGGGGCTGCCCAAGCTGGAGGTGTCAGCCCTGCCTCAGGAAACTCTGCAGCTCTACCTTTGACTTCCCAAGCAGCAGGCAGCGTGTGAATCCAGCTGCACACTGATCCTGGTGTGACCTTTCTAATTGAAACTCTTTAACCTTTCTGCACAATTATAGCCAGACAATTTTACTGAATGCAGAGAAGATGGTTGGTTTTAATTTTTATTTGTTTTTAATAAAGGCTAAAAGATTGAAAAATAAAAGCGAAAGTGAGATAGAGAAGGGAGGGATGGAAATTAATGCAGTTGAGTTGCAGTTTCCAGCAGCCCCAGGAGAGCTCTGCAATGAAGATGACATTTCCATACAATTGACATTTCTCGGCTGGAGCAATCCTCTAATTTGCAGCTGCTTGTGTGCAAAGACCATCATGAAGAGGATCATTTAGTTTCTCATATTCATCAAATGGGATTTAATTTTCCCCCATTCCCACATACCCCTCATCTCCTTCCCAGAACTGGCACGAGCTGCAAACTCTGCCTTTCCTTCACCTCTGGTAGGAGTGACCTTTGCCAGACCTCCTGCTTGTTCAGCTCTCCAGTAAGTCTTGTAGAAGTGAGAACTTGCTTTACACAGGAAAGATGGATGGGACGGGAACACTGCCTCTCATCATTTCAGCTTCCACTTTTGGAAGGGAGTTTCTGTGTATTTTTCCATTTATTTATGTGTTTGCCTCTCTGTGTTTGTGTGAACATCTCTTCTTGGCACAAGCTGCTGGACGGTGCTTCAGGGACTCCTTGCAGAGGAGCTCCCAGGGCTCATACACAGACCTGCAGCATCTTCCACACAACTCCTTCATGGGTGTATCACTGCTGTGGAGCAGAGCAGCTTTTCTGCCAGGTTGTAGAGGTTTCTGTCTTTACCAAACTGGAAACATGTACTCCATCACTTTGAATCTGCTTAACCCAATCGAGATGAGCAGGATAGGCATCTTCAGCTGAATTTATTCCTCTTCAATAATGTTGCTGCAGTAATCAATTGGCACATAATTAACAAACAATAACTATCTTATTAAATCTAAATGACATGCAAATGCAACTGGGATTCATTTAAATCCCCAGTGAGGAGCTTCTTTGCTTCCCCTGCAGCCATCGCTGCTCTCGAGCACGAGCTGCTGCCGGGGCTGTCCCTGGCTGCAATAATTGACCTGCTGTTTCTAGGGGGTGTTCTTCACACAGACCTTGTGCTTTCACAGCAGGGCTTTGGGGCACAGCTGGATCACTTGGGTCAGCCACAAGGCACAGTGCTTTTATTAACCTGCTCTTTCTATAGGGGCACTTCAGGCTGCGCAGCGATCAAGGTCCTTTTCATCCACCACTGCTGTACCCTCTGTCTTTGCCCCAAACCATGGCTATTCTCAGCCTCTGCCTCAGTCTCTTTATTCAAGGCTTTGCCAGCTCTTGGCTCCTGGCTGGTGTGTGGCAGCAGCTCCCCAGGCTGAAGCCCCAGCTGCTCCCTGTGTGCTGCCCACTCAGCCAGCCCCTCCACTGCCCCTCGCTGCAGCTGCTCCCCTGCCTGCCCCTCCAGCCTCGTATTGCTGCTGGCTGAGCTCAGGGGTTAGTGCAGATCCTGGGGGGCAGCTCTTGAGTGGCTGGAGCCTGATGGATGGGTGAGAGAAAAGTAGAAACCCCAGCAACTTGGTGGAACAGGCTTTGCTTGCAATCAGATGGTGTTATTGTCCTGCTCCAGTCCGAGTTAACCAGCTGTGTACTGTGTGCCAGGATTTTGGGTTGGATGGCAAATTAGAGACAACATCTAAACCACAGTTGTCCTAAAATGTGACCTACCATGTAACATGGGTATGCAGTGCTAAGAAAAGATTGTGTTTGGTGGTGAATGAGCTGATCTCTACCTGGTGTCATCCAGGGCATTGGAGCAACACTCAAGGCTCTTCAGTTTGTGTCTGGCTTGCCCAGTAATCTGCTCTAATACTTTAAGCAATTTGCTTAATCTCTCCCTGCTTTCATTTTGCTGTTTAGAATGGCTATGATGATACACACGTTTAGCATAAAACCCTTCTGCTGAAAAGGTCTGTGCAAGACCAGATATTTTCTTTAATCTCCTTCCTCTCGTTTGATATTTTGCTAAAATAAAAGACCCTCCAGAGGAGATGATTAGACAGGAGTTTGATGAGCGTTGGCAGGTTGGTGTTAGCAAGAAAGCCACTGGCAAACAGTCCTTGCAGATTTTGACCATCATGGGCAAATTCTTTCCTGCAGATGAACCCCTCAAATCTTGCTTGAGCACAGGTTACCTTGTGACCCTGCTTACACTGAGAGGATTGATGGCTGACAAAGAACTTCATCATTCGGGAGGGAAGCTGAAGGCAGGACTGTTATGCTGGTGGGTAATTGTGCTTCTGTTAGAGTAACAGAAAGACTTTGATGAGGGATATTCCTCTTGTCTGAAATGTGTCTACAAAAGAAGGCTACTCCTGTAAAACTAAATTGCCTCTGAACTTCTGTCAGAGCAGAGATACTCTTAGAGTACAGAAATCTTTCAGTGTCTTTTAGAGAAGAAGTGCCAAGCAAAACGGAAACTTCTGCCTTAATTTTCCAGCCTAGGATCTCCAGGCAATGTTCATATAGCTTTTAATTAATTGATGGTTCAATTCCCAGCATCTCACAGGTGCCAGGTGAGGTAGTCCAAGAGCATATCTTGGATATTTCTCAATTCCTCGTGCTGATTTAGGCCTGATTCTCAACCCTGAGCAGCTGAATAGGAGTTTATCATTGGCTTCAATGGAGCAGGGGCAAGCCCTTTACAGCAGGAGGCTTTGGTTGCTGTGCAGTGGTGGAAGGGGTCACTTACAGAGCCAGAATATTTCAGTGATGACGTGCCAGAAAGAAATGTATGTGTGCTTCCCATGCAGAATACTCAGAGTCCAGCAGTCAGGATCCAGCAGATCCATTGTCCGTAGACTATAGTGGATATCAACTGGTAATGAAACATTAATGTACAGACTTAGACTCATAGAATATATAGGGTTGGAAGGGACCTCTAAAGGTCATCTAGCCCAATCTGCCTACAATAAAGCAGGGACATCTCTAACTAGGTCAGGTTGCTCAGAGCCCCATCATGGATAAGAGCTGTTGGGGATCTGGTCCAGGCTGAGAAACTGAAAAAAAATATATATTGTCCTTATGAGATGCTCTGTATTGTAGGGGATCTAGTAACTGCCCAGGTTGAACTGTGGCCTTGGGAGGCTCTGTGCAAAACTGAAGGAGGGATTTCATAGTGTCAGAGTGGTCTGGGCTCCTTACTGAGCAGCGTCATCTGCTGCCTGCCAGGAACCTTGTTTACATAATTCTTTTTTTTGGGAGAAATTTCAATCTCAACACTTTAATGCACTCGCGAGTCATGGGGGAGATGGAACAAGGAGGGAGCCACAGGAGACTCTGATGGGAAAACTACTGGCTGATGCATTTCCAAATAGAATATTATTGCCAATGTAAAACGCAAGGGACCAAAGGCAGGGGCTGCCCAAGTGCATTAGAGCATTCTAGGGCTGCAAAAACATTATAAAATACATTTTTTTCCCCCAGTCCTAGGGCTGTGTGCCACGCTATTGAGTGGGAAACTGCTGAGGGCTTCTGGCTGCCAGGGACAGGTCTGTGTCCATGTTATTCCAAGTGTGTGAGTGGAAAGAAAGAGGGAGAGATCATCTTCCAGCCCCGTCATTTTCATAATGACACTCTGGAATATATCCCACCAAGGGGAACAGCCCCTGCACCCATTTCTTTATTGCTTTTCACCTTCTTTCAATATTTTGAGATAGTTGCAACCCAGGCTCACTCCCAGTGGTGACAGTTCCCAACTGTGCTGTGCTGCTCTAAACTGGGATGCAAGGAGAAGGTGAAGAGCAGACGAGGCCAGTGCCTGGCAGGAGTTTGTCCTGGGAGCTCCCTGTGCTGCAGGTCCTTGCCCTCCTCTTCCTCAGGGAGAGGGGGTGTGGGATGTCTTGTGCTAAGTGAGGGAGCTGCTGTTTGGGAATCGTCTCTATTACAGAGCCAGGAGATAGATGTTCCTGAAATAGCAGCAGATCAATTGATTCATAAGTAATTAATGCATTCCCCTCCCCTCGGGCAGCTCTGAATCCATAGCTCAGGAATTAGATAACACGGCTGAAAAAACATTGGCACTTGTGCTCCTCGTGGCCCTGCACATACTACTGAGCACCAGCTCTTCTGCTGAGACCTTCTCCTCTTGTGTTGGCAGCCCTGGCAATTAAATCCTGTGTGAAATGGAGCATCTTCTTCTGTAGTTGCTGGAGAATTCTGGGTGTAGCTGTTTAAATGGGTGAATCACCTACATGCCCCTCCAAATGCTGCAGGTCTCCCCTTTCCCCTTCTGTCTGGTGGTGCCACTCTCAGGACTGTTGCAGGGAGCAGGGTGAAAGAGCAAGAGGTGCTGCTGATCAACACCAGGATCAGATCCTCTGCAAAGCTACAGCAAGGGCTTTGCACAGTTGGTAAAAGGGAAAAAAGCCTGGGGTGCCCATCTCTGAATTACTCTGAGCAACTGCTCTAGTGGGAGGTGTCCCTGCCCATGGCAGGGGGGCTGGAACTGGCTGATCTTGAAGGTCCCTTCCAACCCTGACGATTCTTTGATTCTCTGATGTATGGAGAGCTGGTGCACAGCATCAGAGATGGGCTGCACTTCTGCACAGGTTTCTGTCTCTCTCTCAGTGGAACACCAGAACTCTGAAGCTTTTCCAAGGATATATCACTTCTGACTTCAGAGTAAGAGAAAATAAAGCTTTCATTTGATTCCTCATCATAAACAACCTGTTCATAGCAGTGGTCCTTGTATGAGAATGGATGAGCAGCAAAAAAACAGTGAATTTGCCATGTGGCCAGTCAACTGATGTGGTTCTGGGGAATTCCAGTGGTGGTGTCTCTGCTGTCAGGGACAGTTAGAATAAATGGGAACAAAGACCTTCAAAAATGTAGGCTGTTACTACAGCTTTCTAACCCTCCTCTCATTCAAACTATCTGGGCATGCAGGAGGGATTGAGCAGTGGGCATGCACTGGACAGAAAGGAACCAAGCTCCTTCTATTTCTAAGGCTTCCAGGAGTATTATTATTTTTATTTATTATTTGCAGTCACTACAAACACTAATTAGCAGCCTCCCAGGGGAATCTAGCTGTGCATCCTGCTGGGCTTGAAAGCTACTGCATTCATTTGGTGTGTAAGTTGATGTTTTAATTAAACTGCCCCCTAATTATCTTAACTAGCTTTTAAATAATAACTTTCCACTGAACCATTCACATCGGCTGCTAATTGGCTCCCTTCTGTTTGCCTGGATCTGGCTGGCTCTGACAAACGTGGCAAGGGGGTGGCAGGTAGGTTTGGGAAGGGGCTTGTTCCCTTTCCTACCCTCTGCTTGTGCTGTGTTTGCCTTCACAATGATGATGATGATGATGAGGTTCCAGGTGGATTGGGGATGGCCACGCTGGCAAGTGCCTCACCAGTTACTCGTGTGCACTGTGTGATGAGGGTGTTATGCTCATGTTTCCACCAGTCCCTCTGTCTGCAGGGCACCTGATCACTGATCACACTCTGCTGCTGTGTTCCCCCAGTTTGCACCAGTTCACAGTGCATAATTAATGGTCCTTGACCCTGGCCAGGAGCTGGGTCAGTCCTTGGCACAGGCAGGGCCATCAATAATGGAGCAGTGGCTGCTGCAGATTGCAGAGGTCACCTCACAAGCTCAATAGTTCATGAGCTTGCCACGTCTTGTGCTCAGCAGGGCTGGGAGGAGGAGCAGTGTATCCAGGCACCCAGGCAGCCCTCAGCGTGCTGATGCTCTCCCTCCATGGGCAGTGTCCCCAGCCACTGTCAGGGAAGGTTTTCATAAGGTTTCAGTTCTATATTCTATTCTATATTCTCAGTTCACTATTCCCTGTGCTGGGAGAGGGCTGGTGTTGCCTCCATCCCATTGCAACCTTTTCCCTGCAACCCACAACAGCCTTTTGAGTGATGCCCCGTGGTGCTGGTCACACTCCTCAGTTGAGAAGAGCCTGACGTGTGGATGTGCCACCTGATGCTGTGTTACAGCAACTGGGTCTGGGGGTGTCTGTGTCTCACTGGATTGCTGGAGGCAGGACAGGGTGTGCCTGTGTGGGTTCACACATGTTCATGTGCCTTTCTGGGCACTGCAGGCTAGACCTGGGTGCACATCTGCAGATGGTCCTGCAAACCATGGACACACCATACGTGGCTGTACATGTGGATCTGATTTGATCCAGGGCTCTGCAGTCATGTGTTATTTACATGGTCTTGGCTGGATTGCATTCCCAAGGTTCTGATCTGTATGTTATATGTCACACAGTTTCTCAGCCTGCTTTTTCCTCCTGGTTTTTCTGTGCTTGTTTCAAACCTCTGCCCCAAACCCAAGGAAACACGGTGTGAAGTGTCCCAGAGGTGTGAGGTGGATGTGTAATCCTTCATGACTTGTGTCACCAAAGCCATCCTAGGTGCCATCAGCTCCCATTTGGAGATGTGTGCTAATTAGGCTTTTATTACAACGTGTATTTGGAAACAATCAGAATTACAGTGCCAGCATGTGGCTAATGCAGCTTCATGATGTTGATTCGGTTAAGTCAGCAACTGGCAACGTTGATTGCCAGAGTGCATGTGTGTGTGGGTAGCCTTGGATCAGGTGCCACCAGAGAGGGACACATCCTCTCCAGTGCTCCTTAGCATCATACAGGCTCCTGTCTAGATTTTAGGGGTAGAAATGTCCCAGGGCCCTTAAACATTTATGTTGGACCAGTAGAAGAAAGTATGCAAGGTGGGTGACATAGCATCATAGAATGTTTGAGGCTGGAAGGGACCTCCAGAGCTCATCTGGTCCAACCTCCCTACACCAGCAGGGACATCTCTACCTAGGGCAGGCTGCTCAGAGCCCCATCCAGCCTGACCTTGAAGGACTCCAGGGATGGGGCCTCCACCCCCTCTCTGGGCAGCCCATTCCACTCATCTATCACCCTCATGGTAAAGAACTTTTTTCTAATATCCAGTCTAAATCTCTCCTTTCCCAGCTTAAAACCATCACTCCTGGTCCTGTCATTACAAACCCTTTTGAACAGACCTTCCCCTGCCTTCCTGTAGTCCCTTCAGGTCCTGGAAGGTCACTCTAAGGTCCCCCTGGAGCCTTCTCTTCTCCAGGCTGAACAGCCCCAACTCTCCCAGCCTGGCTCCATACCAGAGATGCTCCATTCCCCTGAGCATTTTGGTGCCCTCCTCTGGACACTCTCCAATATGTCCACATCATGACACGTGGCAGAATTGTTTGTCCCAAGGCCCTTGAACATTTATGTTGGGCCAGGAGAAGAAAATACTCATGGTAGGTGACATGGCAGAGTTGGGTGGGCTGGATACAACCTGTCCTTTACCTCACCCTCAATCAATATTTTCTCTGGAGAACAGTGGAGCTGCTATGCTGGTTTGCACCCCTGTTGGAACACAGAGATCATTCAGTGATGGTGGAGCAGGGCAGACCTCTCTTATGTTTCTTTGGAGTCCAAACCCCAGAAGGGACAGCCCTGGAATTATTGATGTGTGCTTGTTCCAGTGGTTTTCTGTAGCTTTGTGGGATGAGACAGGACCAGTTTGTCTGCCCCAAGACCACCAGCCACCCTTGGGGCAGTGGTCACTGCTGGCTGACCAGAGCCATCCCCTGGAAGAGGAATCCTTTCCCCTCATTGCTGTTCCCCTGCCTCATCTGGCATTGCTCCAAAGATCTCTGTTGCCAGAGGATGCTGAGCAGAAGGTATTCTTGGAGATAAGTGATTCTTCCCCCTCGAGGAATTTGCATCCAGCAATCCTCATCCTCTTATTAATTTCCATGTCACAAGGCACACTAAAGGCCTTCATCTTCCTCGTTTCCAAACAGCAGAATTTTGTCTGCCTTGTAAGAGAAGCCTCCTTTTGCCACCATCACCATCTGCTTTCAAATAGACTGTCAAGAGATGAGGTTTGGGTTGGGTTTGACAGAGTTAAAGTGTGCAGGCAGCACTTTTTCACCTCATCACTGTGACAGCTTTCACCTCTGCAGTTGTCCTTTCATGCTTTACATCCCCTGTCTGGCTTTTCTAACCCGTGGCTGTTAAATCTGGAGCTCTGGAAAGGGGGGGGAGAAAGGAAGAAAAAGGGAAGTTTTGCAGGGAATGGCCAGAACTTGGGTGCCTGGTCTCCCAGCCTCCTTTGGATGCATTGAGAGGTGCCTCTTTGGCAGCCCTTCAGTCTCCACCTGGGTTAATGCAGTGGTGAGGCTGGTTTGAAGTACCTCGTGTGCATGTAATTGTCAGTTAAAATTTGCTATTGGAATAAAATAAAGACCCTTGAGGGTATAAAAAAACTAAAGCTGGAGATAAGGAGCTGTTTTATATTGACTCATTCCAGAGACTGGAAGATGAACGTGGGTTTTTGACATCCCAGCAAAGCTTTTATGCACTGAAAAGGAGAGAAAAGCAGAGAGAGATACAGGAACTGATGGATGAACAGGAGGAGAATGGGGGGATGCATAGAAAATAGAGTAGTGAAAGGGATGATTTCCTGTGATTTCAGTTCTATATTCACAGACATTAAGTTGCTGCTTCTAAAGGCACCTTCCCGATTCCAGAGCAGTGCAGATGTGAGCACAATGGCCCTTCAGCATTTTCCTCACACCTAAGGGGAGCTTGTGGGGCTTGTTTAACAACACACGCAGATGTCTGAGGAGAACTACCCATTTTTACATGCAGGCAAGAAAATGAATGGCAGGAGCTTTGTTCCCCCTTTGTGCACCTTCAGCAGAGCACAGGGAGGAATTTCTTTTTCTACAGGGTCTTTTTGTCAGGGATATGGGGGAAGCTGAAGCTTTGATCTGCCCAGTGCTCACCCTGGTGAGCTCAATATCCAGAATATAGCCCAGAGTTAGCAGAGTTGAGAACCAGGGTATATTCTTTTACTCTGAGTCAGTAACTCAAGACTCAAGGAGAAGTTTTCCACTGCAATTACTGAACTTTTTGGCACCAGGTTCAACAGAACCAAGGTTTCACCTCAGCAGTCTCTGAGAGGCACACTTGAAGCTAACCACAGGCTCTTGGGCACTGTGCAGTGTCTGCCTGAAATGCTCCACTCTGTCCTGCACACACTAGATTACTGCAGGAATGTTAGAGCTGAAAGCATCTCAAGACAGCCCAGAAGACCATATCTTCTTCCTTTTCATCAAAATGCAGCCTCATTATTTTCAAGTATTTGTGCCAATGGATTTGAGTACAATGTGAGTTACACTGCACCATCATTTATTTCCTTCCCTAACTCTGTGTATCTGTCTCTTTTAACTCTTGCTGTGGCTGGAAGCCAGGACATGCTGAGACTGTCATTGTTCTTGACCCAAACCTCACATTTTCCTTCCTTTTTCAAGGAGATCAAGAAAACCGAATTATATTGTTCAACTTTCTGGAGTATTGTGTCCAGCTCTGGAGCCCCCAGCACAAGAGGGACATNCTTACCTTTATTTACGACAAGCTGTTCTCATTTTCTCTGTTAATCAGTCTGAGCTATTACCATCACAACACAGAAACAAGGGGACTCTGTGCCTGGGCAGGAGGCAGATTAATGACTACACTGGAGCTATAGCACAAATGAACTTTGCTGTGAACACAAATCTTCTGAGAGCTCCTGTGAGGTCGGGGTGTTATCTAGCGCTCTGCTGTCCTGCAGTGATGGAGGTCCAGAAGACTCACTGGATTTGGCTGTAATGGGGATGTGGCTCTTTGGGGATAATTTAATCCCTTTACAGCTTTAGTGTTAGCAGAATGGACTCGCTTTGGCCTGTTACACTCACTGTAAAACTCAGCTTCATGCTTAAAATATTGTAACTGAAAAAAACCCCAACTAGAGGAAGGGAAAGATTGGCTTTCCTCGCTTACATAATTTTCCTTTAAAACAAACAAGCCATTTTCCAGCTGACAGGATTTACGCGGGTACTTAATCTGGAGCCAATCATCATCTCTAAAAAAGCAGCTTCATGGCTGGCTGCTGTAAGACCTAAAGTTTCTAGAATTGATGCATGCAATCTGGGACCCTCGGAGGATTGTATCACCCCCGGTTCCTTCTGCTGAGAGCAGCAGCTTGCTGCTTTTTATGACGTTCTCCCACCCTTGCAGCTTCCCTTGATTACTGTTTTCTTGAAATTAGCTCCTTAAAATTCTTATAGCCCATCTCCCCGGCCTCCCAGCTGACACATCTATCTTGTTCTGCTCTTCTCCTCCTTCATAAGAATTCACACGGAGCCTGTGAAGTGCTTCACATTTTGTTTGCTAATAAAGACCATGGAGGGATGTTAAACGAACAGAAGCCCCCTCACAAGAAGATGGCTTGAAAAAGATTATCCCACCATAGCCTGGCTGTGATTCATAACTCCCAGTCTGGCAATGGCTTAAAGCTTTAAGAAAAAAAAAAACCTAAGAAATAGAGGTGGAAATAAAAGGCACTTGGGTTTCCTGGTGGATGCACCAGCTGCCAACCTTGCCACCAGCTCGGTTCGGTGCCTTCCAACCCTGCAATGTCTTTATGTGGTTTTATTTCCCTGTGTGGGAGACAAAAAAAAGGTAATCTTGCCTTTTCCTTCCCTCTCTCGTGCTAATCTCCCCTCCAAGGTATTTCTGGTATTTTATTCAGTGCACTTTAGTAAATCTGTAGCACGCAGACCTGCTGTAAAGCTTGAACTATTGTGGAGAGGGTTGGGTAATATCTTGCAGTGTGTTTATCTTTTATTTAAGATTTCTCAGTGAAGCATCTGGAAACCATTCCCTCTGCCACGCTCTTGTCTCTCCATTCAGCTTATTAATTAAATATTTCTTTCTTTCCTTCATTATTTCGGATTTGAGCTGCCTCTCACATCTCAAGGAACTGAGAGAAATATTTAATTCCTAGCCTCCTGCATATGCTGTTTCTTGGGGTGTTCCTCCTGGAAGTGCTGGGCTCTTTGGGGCTTTGTGGGGTTGCCATTTCTGAGCAGTTTTAGATTTGCTCCAGTAGCCACAGGTGATTATTTATTCAACCGAATAAGGAAGGAAAAAAAAAACCCAACAGCCCATAAGCAGCTGGGAAGCTTTATTTATAAATGTGCTTTTCTTCTCCAGCCTGCAGTTTGTTAGCACCCGCTGGATGGGTATTTAACAATCAGTTTTGTCACTCGGGTGCCTATTTATGAGAGGAAAAATAGACACTGATTGCGTGGTGAGGCTGATGAGTTAAACAAATGCTCTGCAAGCCTCAGCCGTGGAGCTTTCGGTATTGACCCCATCTCCTGTTTCTCTGCACAGAACAAACACCAGAGCAGTCCATAGCCACGCCTGGCATCCATTGGCAGAGCAAGTGCTGCTGATTTACACCACCTAAAGCTGTATTTACCCTGCTAGTAATGATGGATTTCATCACAACTCCCGATGCCACGAGCAGAACAGATTGTAATGAGAACAGGATGGGCTGGGATCAATACCAGTTTGATTTCCTTAGGCCTGCAGTCCTGGAGCAAGCACATTTCTTTCATTATTATTCTTTCAGAACCGTGGCTGGCAGCCAGAGTGGTTCCATGCACTGCTCCGAGCTCTCTGAGGTGTTCACTTGTGTCTCCTGGTTACTGACAATGGCATCCGAGTCTCTGGTGGGACTGTACAAATTCACTGCAGGCCTGAGAAGCACAGGAATGACTCCCCAAAGACATTTCCCTAATCCAGAAATGCAGCAGAGTCAGAAGCAACGAAAGAAATCAGGTTCTGCCTTGTTCTAACAAAGTTTCACCTTCCCCGTGTCTCTGGGGATGCAGTATTCTCATTATCAGCAGAGCAATGGGAGCAGCCACTGGGTGCACTGGGGATGCTCATTTATCCTAACAGATGAGCCAAGAGTGGAGGGAGCAGGCAGGGGGGAGCTGGCAGGGGAGCTGCAGCACTGCCACCTCCAACTGCTGCACCCTGGAGACACATCTTTAGAAGGGACACAATTAGGGAGGCAAAAATCCTTCCAGGATCTGAAGGGGGCTACAAGAAAGCTGGGGAGGGACTTTTGAGGCTGTCGGGTAGTGGTAGGACTGGGGGGAATGGGTCAAAATTAGAGGTGGGGAGATTGAGATGAGACGTTAGGAAGAAGTTCTTGCCCAGGAGGGTGGGGAGACACTGGCCCAGGTTGGCCAGAGAGGTGCTGGAAGCCCCATCCCTGGACATGTTGAAGGCCAGGCTGGCTGGGGCTGTGAGCAACTGCTCTAGTGGGAGGTGTCCCTGCCATGGCAGGGGGGTTGGAACGAGATGATCTTTAAGGTCCCTTCCAACCCTGACAATTCTATAATCCTGTGTTAAACACAGGTCTATTGTAGGCAAGGAGCTGAAGCAGTGATGATGTACTTCTGTCCATGGCAGGGGCTAAGCATGAAAACTCTGTTCTCCTCTCTACCATTGCAACAATTTGTAAAATCCACTCTCTAATTCTGTAAACGTCCAAACAGGACCAAACTTCTTGCTGCTGTGAGTGTGTTTGGAGCCAGCTCAGGTCCTCACCCTGCAGCAGACTCCAGCAGGTGAAGGTGACAGGACACATCAGTTGCTCACACTCGTTTTTCCAGGATAAGGGAATGTGGAATCCTGCAGCAATCCCCTCCAGCTGGAATCATGACAAGATGTAGGCAGGAGTGTTGAAATTTTCCGGGTTGCTTTTTTGTCAGGGGACCTGAACAGCCTGGGTTGTGTAGCAATTATGGATGTAATAACTTGACAATGTTAAATATCATTAATGACTGATCTAAGGGAGCTTGCAAATGACTATGTAGTTACACAGTGTTTGCAGCATAAATACCAATTAACATTGTCGCAGTAGCTGTTTGTACTCAGTAGATTATATCAGGGAATCCCACAGAGTGGGAAGGAGTGTCAAATGATCTAACATGGGAGAAAAGGGTGGTAATATGAACCTGATAATGGAGGAAAATCTTGGTTTTCCCCATGATACATCTGCTGAAGCAATAGGGATGCTCAGGAGGCACATGCAGAAGCCTGAGGAGCAGGTTGTATGTGTCTATATACATGTCCATCCATCTGTCCCTACCAAATTAGGCAAGGTAAAGGAATTCCTCTGGCAGTTAGCTCAAGAAATTTGCTTTAGCTTAAGCTGCAGAGGCTGTATTCTTGCAGTAAAAGGCTTGGGACTCTGGACTTTGCTCCCAGTGATTTATACAGTAATTGTCTGCAGTATGCAGCACATACATCTGTGAAGCTGGAACGTGCTCCAGTGCAAAGACACTTCTGGACTCCCTCCAGAGCCCCCGCTGAAGACCAGTGAGTGTCTGTCACAGTCAGGAGCTGCAGAGCTCTGGGAGCAGCAGCCCATTGATTCAGCCAAGAGCTGATAGCTCTGAGTGATGCAATGGCCAGGGAGGTGTTTGTCACTCGTGGCAAGGAGCAGCAGCACCCTGCTAGCCAGGCTTTGCTTCACAGGGGAGCTTGGGAAGAGGAGTCTGTATTTCACTGCAGGCAGAAAGTGCTTCTGCTGTTTCTTCCCCCTTCCCTTGGCTATAAATGAGACCTGGAGAGAGGGACAGAGAGAACAAGGAAAGAGAATTGATAAAATGCTGCTCTGATCTTTGGTCAATAAACTTGTTTCTCGTGAGGCACTGGAGCAGCAGTGGGTGCACAGTGTGGGCTCTGCTGCAGGGGACTCAGCTGAGCAGTGAGAAACCACATTTTAATATTTGCATCAGCATGAATGTGAAGTAATCCCAGTGAAATAATGGCCTTTATCCTGGATTTGTACCAATATCAAAGCAAGCAAAATCAGCCTGGATTTTATCAAGGGCCTTTTTTAACTCATTAAACCAGCTTTGTATTGCAGCTCCCCTTTGTGCAGGGTTAAGGATCCCTCCTTCCTTTAGGTTTGGGGATTTCATTCCTTGGCCCAGTGGCAAACACTCTGTCCTGCCCTCAGAGAGGGTGGGCACTTTCCTGATGGGAATTCTTAATTTTATCTTCAGCTGTAGGATATGTAGGAGTAACTCCATCACAAAAGTTGGAGGCAGCATCTTTTATGCCTGGCCTGCTATCCCCATTTCCTGCTGGGAACAGCAGCAATCAGCCTTCTGTGTTTGAAAGGAAGAAGTTGTAAAAGGAATAAACAAGCACAAGTGTGGAGAGAGGGCTGCAATTTGCATGGAAAAGGCAGGGAGAAGAAGAGAGGAGAGAGGCAGTGGAAAATTGAAGTGACAGGGTGGGGCAGGAGGTGATGCAGGTGGGCATCTGGAGCTCCTCCAAATCACATCACAAGAGGACCCGCTCACAACTCCCACCTCAGTGGCTGGTGCATTAAAAATCTGTCCAGCAAATCAATCTCAGGTGACTGCTGGCAGCACGAGGCCTGTTGTAGGGTGAAGTCAAGAGACCTGGATGGGTAGGTGTGAATACCAAATGCACAGGAGAGCTGGAAAAGGGCTTTGAATGTGGTGACTGGGACATGGGCATGGGAGAGCAGGACAAGGGAGAGCAGCTCAGGAACACTGAGCTCTCTGCACGTGTCAGTCTCAGAGAGGTGACAGCTGCCAAGGCAGGTGACAGCTGATGGATTGTCACCTGCCCTGACACACAGATGAGCTCTGCTTGTTATGGGAGATTCTGTTTAATGATGTGCTGGGTTTTTTTCCCCATTATCCAGAATCAGAGCGAGTTGGTCTAAGTCCTGATCTCTGCTAGATGCTGTTAGTGCTTCCCACAGAAATCGAAAAGCCATTAAGGGCTCATCAGAGGCATGATTGGGTCTCAGTCAAGGTGGTGTTATCGGAGAGGAGTCGGAAGGATTCTATAGACACAAGTGCAGGCAAGAGCAGGGGATGCTCTCCTCAGCTGGGGATGCCACTCTTAGGTGGCCTCAAGTTAGTGCAACCTAGAAGTTTGGAGAATCCACTCATTGTTCTTCTCTTTTCTCCTTTCCCCTCCGTGGAGTTGAGAGGTTGAACCACCATGGCATTCTCTACACCTCTGCTTTATTAAACCATCAGTTCTGCACAAGGACTAACAAAACCTCCCTGCCAAAACATGCCTGTTCCACTCAGTGCTGGCTGAGCCTTGGAAGTGCTTTGTTCACCTTCAGCCAGGCCAGGCAGTGACACCTTCAATCCCCAGCAATTCCTGTTGGGACATCAGTGTTGTGTTGATGCTCTTGTGTCTTATTCCCTGCCAGAGCAGGTTAGTTCTGCTCTAGCTACCAAGGGAGTGGAGCTTCATTCTTGGTTTATTATTCTAAGCTCCCTCAGTTTGCTCTTCCTGTGTATTTCTCTGTTTTCTGTGTGAATTTAGCCCTCTGGAAGCATCACCAAACATTTCTGCAGACCTGCAGAGTCAGTTGACTGGGGGTAGCTCCTTAACTAGGTCTTGGCTCTGTCCTGGAAAGCTGTTCTGTAGCAGGAAGGATTCAGGGTTTGTGCCTGACCTGCCATTCCATATTTAGCCCAGGCTTTCTCTGCAAGCATCTCCAGATGCTCTCTGCAGCTGTGATTCCACAATCATGTTACAAGATCAATTCAATCCCAGTTCTTCTGGCAGGCCCAATTTGATTTCTGCACTCTGTTACCCACGGCTGCTTTTCTCCTGGATTAACCCGTGCACATAGCTCAGATTTAAGCCAGTTTACACTTTAAGTCAGCTTACACACTGCCTGTGGGGGGACAAGCAATAACTGCTCCAGCATCAAGCCAGAGCAGGGCACACACATAATGTACACAGTGCTTGGCAAGGTGATGCTGTGTCCTGGACCATCCTCCCAGCTGGGGAGAGGGCAGAGCTGGAACAGGAGGATCATTGTGGAAGGTACCTGGAAGGGAGAAGGAGACTGGCTAAGCTGGAAAAAGAATGGCACAAAGAACTAGAGAGAGAAAAGCAAACGGGGCCTGATTCTGTATTTTACTGGGTTCCCTTTAAGAAGCATAAAGTGCCCTCAGCTCCCTTGACTGCAGCAAAGGTGGCTGTTACTGAGTATTTATAGCACTTTTTTATTATTCTCCCTCCACAGCTGCAGGCAGGATGGGTATGGAGGCAGGAAATGCTGGATCTGACCCGTGGTGAGAGAGAACAATAAGGACAGAGCCCAGGGGTTGTGAGAGAGCCGGGGTCTGGGGACGGGAAGGAAATTGGCTCCATCATTTATCACTCCTGCTCCGTGGCCCCGCAGCAGAGATCAGCAGAGATCTCCTGCACCCTCCAAAGGGCAGGAAACCTTTTTACAGGAGGGGAAACAGAGGCAGACAGAGAGGAAGGCTCCCTTTGCCAAAGCCCACCCAGTTTGGACCACTCTGTTTCCTCCTGAAACATGCCCCAGGTTTGTGTGAGATCCTATGTGGAGCCAGAAGCAGAACCCAGGAGACAAGGTTGCCTGGTCAGGGGGTGCAGTGTCCCACCTCAAAGCAGCTGAAGGTCAGGCTGGATGGGACTCTGATCAGCCTGCCCTAGGTAGAGATGTCCCTGCTTGTGTAGGGAGGTTGGAGCAGATGACCTCTAGAGGTCCCTTCCAGCCTCAAACATTCTGAAGTACAACCCCTCCATCAAAGGAACCTGCAGCTGGGGAGCCAGCTGAAAGAGTTAATGGAAGGAAATATTCACCTAGCCATTAATTATTTAGGACCTGAGTTAATTTTGCAGCTCCTCTGGCAGGTTCCTCTGGCCATTAGGGCACTGGCAATGAGTCTTTCCCAGCAACCCAGCCATCGATCAATCCCTCTGAAGGCTCATGTGTCACTGAGAGGTTGGAGATAGTCGAGTCTCAGGGCAGAGGCTGAGCAAGGGAGAATTTATCCCTGCTCTTAAACTTTACTTATCCTCCTTTCCTTCCCCTCCTCTCAGGGAGAGGATAAAAATAAAGACACATAAACTCAAAAAGAAAGAATAATGGCTCCATCCTGCTGAGGGACTGTATGGGGAGGTTTTTGGCGAGCTTTCCTGGGAAGTGCTGCTGACTTGAAGAAATTAATTTGATCATCTAAACCTAGGCTGGAGTAAACTGCCAAATCTCATTAGATTCCTTGGGATTTACAACAGATGCTGAATGAAAGATTTAGCTGTGACCCACCAGTCCTGCGTGGCCACCCAGACTATCCCTAGGGGCATAGGACGGCATTGGAGGGATCATCTTTAACCCCTCAGCTCTTGTGCAAAGGTCTGAGAACGTGCAGGGATCACCTCATCCTACCCACAAGGGTAGTTTTAATGGAAGGGGGTCCTGAGCAGGGACACTCTGGCTTTCCTTGGGGAGGGGAGATCTGACCCTGGAGGAGCAGGTTAGCAGCGTGCAGGAAAAAGGGATTAATTCTGGGCAACACTCCATGAGACTTGATGTGAGCTCTCTACTTCGAAGCTTTCTTCTGCTGTCCACACTTTTAACATTGCACTTTAAAGGCTTGGGAATAGTGGGAATAGCTTATGTGGTATTAGTGCTTGTAACCAGCAGCCAGGCTGACTGAGCCATTACAGTCAGCTCTGTTTCATGCCCTCATTCCACTTTCTCTGGCCTGACTTTTCTGCTCTATTTGTCTGAAGTGAGCAGAGATGAAGTGCAATGACTTACAGCCTCTCCCTGCCTCCTGCTCAGGTCCTACAGGGAGAGTATTACAGTGTCTGGCTCACAATTTGTGGCTCTACTGCAACGCAGCCTTTCCCTAGCAAGTGCCAGCACTCACAGAATCCTTCTCTCCCATTCCAAACCTCATTTGCAAGCACCTCCACGCCCCTTTCTGCTCCTGCTACCCCTGTACACTTTTATTCCACAAGCTCAAATCTACCAGATGTTGAATATTCCTTGAGAATCCCAGAATGCACAAGACTACACAGGGAGATGATAAGTGAACTAATACTTAAGTGCCACTTCAGACCCAGAAGGACTTTGGGAACTCACCAGGATCCTTGCCCAGATCCAGGGAATAAGCAAAGAGGCTACAAGGAGAAAAAGACAGTGGCATTCAATTTAATGAGGCTTTCTCCTCTGGGAGCCAGCAATTGTAAGGTAGACACACAACATCCACTGAGATGAGATCCTGTGGGAAGCTCTGCCTGGAGTCAGCCAGCAGTGGGAAGCCACCACACACTGGGGCTGCATGAAGAACCCCCACCAAGCACATCCCCTTGTGCTCTTTGTTGGTTGAGAAATTGTTCTGGCTCCTAAGTTTTAATCTTTTCCATACAGAAGCTTCCAACTGGTCCAGCTTATTCTTCCTGCTTAGCTAAATGTGTTTTCAAAGCCCAGCCTGGAACTTAGCGGATGGTAATTACACTTTGAC
This sequence comes from Brachypteracias leptosomus, assembly GCA_013401335.1. Lineage (NCBI taxonomy): Eukaryota > Metazoa > Chordata > Aves > Coraciiformes > Brachypteraciidae > Brachypteracias > Brachypteracias leptosomus. Next base: position 913,576 of record VYZX01012728.1, read on the forward strand.
ATTAATATTTAAACCACAAACACAGTTAGCACTCTAATACCATCCCCAAAGGCTACTGCTCATTTAAGTTCTGTCCTTATGAGACTTAATTATTGTCAGGGATGAATCCTAAAAGGCAAGAAAAATTACAGCTCAAAGACTAAACATTCCCATGGTTATTGGAGCTGCAGACTTTGGGCACAGGGTATGGAAGGGACCTTGGCTGTGGTGGTAACACCTGTACTGCTGCTGAAATCCGGTGAGTTTTTAACTCCTAAAGCCTGATTTTAAATGGCTGCTGGGATTTCGTTGTACTGACAATTATACAGAGGTTCAGTCAGTTTAGCCAAATAATAACTCTGCAAAACTTAGATGTCATTGCCTGGAGAAACAGCAGAGATTGGAGGGCCTGACCCAAGGTAACATCAGGACTCTAGTCTTAGCCTTTCTCTCTCTGCAATGAGTGAGAGTAACAAGTGTCTGATGTCTCAAGCCTGCCGTGTAACTATTCTTCAAGCTATTTCTCCAACATAACCTCTTTTATAGACCTTTTATAAGACAGAACCCTGGGCTCACAAATTTTCAAATCACTTTGTGCAGCTGCAGTAAAGTTCCCAGAAGATCTGGCCGTCCAGTTGTGATGCTTTTCTGGCAGTCTGGAACACACTTGATTGTTTGCGATACAAAGGGGCAATCTGTTACAGAGCACCAGTAAAAAAGTTAGATTTTCTGTTGGTGAAACTCCAGAAGCATCAAGAGACTGATGGGAGCACCTCTCCTGCGAGGATAGACTGAGAGAGTTGGGGTTGTTCAGTCTGGAGAAGAGAAGGCTCCCAGGAGACCTTCTTGTGGCCTTCCAGGATCTGAAGGGGGCTACAAGAAAGCTGGGGAGGGACTTTTGAGGCTGTTGGGTAGTGGCAGGACTGGGGGAAATGGGTCAAAACTAGAGGTGGGGAGATTAAGATGAGACATTAGGAAGAAGCTCTTGCCCAGGAGGGTGGGGAGACACTGGCCCAGGTTGGCCAGAGAGGTGCTGGAAGCCCCATCCCTGGACATTTGGAAGGCCAGGCTGGCTGGGGCTGTGAGCAACTGCTCTAGTGGGAGGTGTCCCTGCCCATGGCAGGGGGGTTGGAACTGGATGATCTTGAAGGTCCCTTCCAACCCTGACAATTCTAGGATTCTATGACTGGGCTGTGAAGGGAGTTTGGCTGAATACTGACTTGATCCTCTGTAAAAACGAGTGTTCAGTTGCTCTCTGGATGTTTCATGCCTCTGAGATAACAGCTTTGAGCTGGGTGAGAGGAGAATAGTGAGCTGGGGTGGGGAGGAAGAATTCCTCACGTGTCCCCACAGTGCCAGGCATCTCCAGGAGGTACCACCCAGCAGGAGGATGCCAACTGCTGTTGAGGAGATGGGCAGATCCTGCTGCCAGGATTGACACAGGGGATGTATTAACTCAACCAGGTTCTGCTCTGAAAACCAGATAGTGTCAGAAGATTCTCTCCATCAACAGTTAAGTGTTGTCCTTAACAGGCTTCACAGGAAGGTTTGAAGCAGAGCCAAAGCAGGTGCTGGTTTGAGGCTGTTTTCTTTGTGCTGCATTAAAGGAGGAGTCAGTGTGGTTAGACTTGTTCATGGCTGGAGAGGGTCAGGGCATGTGTGCAGAGGTGACTCTTCAGTTCTCCTCCAGCTGCACTTCACTGAGGGTCTCCTGATTTTTGTTTGGAGTGGGAACAGAAAGAGCCACACAGATAATTAGCTGGAATTGCCAATTCCACCTGGCTTTGCAACAGCAGTTTTAAAATGGCTCCTTTCCAGGCTTCTGAAGGCAAATAATGAATTCCCAGAGGTCTGATGGGAGCAGAAGTCAGGTTTAGATGTGCCAAATTTCTGTTTGGAATTAGGTCTTGGATGATGTCATGCTGGACCCAAGCTCACTCCCAAATCTTGCAAGTCTTGGCAGGCCTCTGGCTCAGCTTGGGGTGAATTTCACACCTGAGGCTGTACCCCAAAGTATGTGTGCTTTCCTATTTTGAGATATTGTTATCAGTGGAATGGGCTGCCCAGAGAGGGGGTGGAGGCTTGATGGGGCTGCCCTATGTAAAGATGTCCCTGCTTGTGTAGGGAGGTTGGACCAGCTGACCTCTGGAGGTCCCTTCCAGCCTCAAACATTCTATGATTCTATTTACCTTTTGCATTTCTAGTAAAATCATAGCCAGGAAGCTGAATTTTGGTTTTCCTCCTTCCTCTCTCTCTCTTTCTCTCAGCTTCTGTGCTGGCCACTGAGTAATAATATTATATGTGGTGGGAAACTCAGACAGAAATCTTTTGGCCTGGATCCTTAGATTTATTATTATTTCTTGAGCAGCCTCTAAAGCTTTAGTGAAGGGCAGTGCAGGCTCCACCACCTGTGTCCGAGGAAGGCAAAGGCAGCTGCCAGCTGCTCCCTCAGCCCCAAACTAATGAGTGCATTAACTTCCAGAGAGAGATTCATAAACTTCCCCTGCCCGAGGACACTCTGAGCTGGTGATGGTTAAAGAGTAGCCTCCAAAGACTGCTCAGCCAACTGTGCTCTGTTCTCTTTAGAGAAACCCTTCACGAGGCTCCCATTACTCACAGGAAGGTGTGTGGTTTGTCTGGGGGGGATGGCTGGGTTGGAGCAGATTAAATCCATCATTTACATGGCTCAGGAAGCAGGGTTAGTAATACACTCACTCCTACCACTCCGGCTGATGATTTTAGAAATAACAAATAGAGGGAGAGTGGCTGGGAAGTCTGTGTCCTCCTGCAAAAAACAATCTGTGTAGGATGCTGGGGCAGCAGCCTGGCTATTTGTGTGTTGATGTAAATGATGATCCAAGTGGCAGTGGAACCAGGAGGGTAAAAAAGACTCGTACAAGGGAGTATCTGGAGCAGGAACAGAAGTCACAGGTCCAATTCTGCTCCACTTCAACCAGTATAAAAGGCTTTTTGCTCTACTGCCACAGCATCGCATTAATTTTCTCCGTATCCTTCTAGTCAAATTAGATTTGTCCTCCCTTTGAGTGTCTAATTAGTCTCTCTTTAACATGCAAGTGCAATGTTTTAAAGGCGAAGCCTTGATTTGTGGAGAGAGGCATTGACGTGCAATCTATATTTAAATTCATGGGCAAACAGCCTGTGGACTGAGATACAAGCTGAGAGAGTCATTGAAGTCCCCACGGAGGCTGACACTGAGAGCCTGGATCACTGGTGTGTTTACCCCCAGAAATTGATGGTATAAATGCAGATTAATACCGGGGTGACTCAGATGCTTTGCCTTTAACCCGTGGGCTTTGGCTGGCACAGGGGTGCACACTAATGTGCCTGCTTTGACTCTCCCAGCTTGTTTTGCCTCGTATCTCTGACCCGAACCATTTCATGGGGATTTTTCTCCTTTTTGCCTCAAAATTTTCCAAGCAGCTCTCTGGGGCTTTAGCCACGTGGCTCCCATTAAAGACCAGAGCTCCATTCTCATCTGCAATTCATCCCAGAGCATCCTGGGATGCAGCTACTGGGGACCACGCTGCTTCTTGGTGGAAGGGTGGGGAATGTCCCTGGGGTGTTGCCTGCTGAAATGTTGTGCCCTGGGGAGTTGTTGAGCATCTGCTTCTTCACAAAGGGAGAGGGTTGAAACTGCTCCCTGTAGCTGCTGCTAAAAGGATGAGGAGGGAGCTGGGGTCAGGTGGGTAATGGCTAAAAGGAGCAATTTGTGAAGTGGCTGAACATGAACCAGTGTGTGGCCAGGAAGGCCACCAGTATCTTGACCTGTGTCAGCACTGGTGTGACCAGCAGGAGTAGGGAGGTGATTGTGCCCCTGGACTCAGCCCTGGTGAGGTCACACCTTGAGNTGGTTTTGTTGCTGCCATTGTTGGAGCTGACTCTGCTGAGGGGGGGATATTAGGTGCTAACACAAGGAGCTGCCCAGGCCATTTGCTCTGTTCAATACCCAACTTAGGGACTGTGCTCTGCTGGGCCCTTATTTGTCAGCTGGCTGGGTGTGCACAGGAGCCTGGTAATATTTGAGGTGCTGGTGCCCCAGTGGTGGCTGATGCTGCAGCCTGGGCAGTAACACAGCCTATAACAATGAAAATGCTCCAGCAGAGTTTTAAATCTCATTTTGTTTGAGCCATGGCATCATTTTGGAGGGGCAGAGGTTAGATTATCCCTTGGGTGAATGTGCCTAGTGCTTTAAAGAAAATATTGAGTGTTTTCCAAGACTTTCTGCTGCTTCTACATGTGCCCTGGGAATACTGATGATCCCACCAGCCCAAGGAAAGGCCCCGTTCTGTCATAGCACCCTGTTCTATTGAAGCAGTTGGGTTTGTTGTGACATAAAATCCTATTGATGACTTTAAGAGAGACTTGCCAAGAGATAATAAAGAATAAAAGTGGAAGAGTGTTCCTCTGCAATTACCTTAGCTGCTCTAAGTAACAAAAGGATGAATAATTTTGCATGCAAGTGGAGCTATGCAGAGATTAATTTGGCCTACAGCTTTATTTTTTTTGTGGGTTCTCTGTACATTTTTCTTTTCAAGGTCTATTTTTCTGCTTCCTATTTGCAAAGAGAGATTGACCATGACACAGAACGAGCACATGGTTGTTTTAGGAGTAGCCTGACATGGCCTGTTTATCTTTTGATTTCAAAAGCACACCAGATAGAACCATCTCTCTATTTCTCCTTCTGTAATTCCCTCCTTTTCTTGCTTTTTTTTTTCCCTCTTCTTGAAAATTATAATAGTAAAATTGCATGGGAGCTGAGATCTTCTGGGCCAAATTGTAGCACAGGAGGGAGCTTCAGCTTTCTGTGCCAAGACATGAAATAGAAAACGTCAGAGGAGAGAATACAGGGAGTTAAGATGAAAGTGCTGATATGACTTTAACTCCAGTGTCATCCACAGCAAAGCTTTAATTTATTCAATCAATTCCAGGGCCCTTAGGCTGGGAAAGGATAACGCTGGGATATTAAATCTGTCCCTCTCTCCAATCTGTCACTGCTGTGTCAGAACACATTGATTCTTCCAGTCCTGCTTTTATTAACTGTCTCCTCAACGTGGCCTCTCAGTCTATCACACACTAACCTGCCACTGCTCGCTGGGTGCAGGACCCCTGCAGAACCTCTGGGTGCTCTGCTGACCCCATTCTTCAGCAGTGTCAGTGCAGATGGGGTGACCTCCTATTACTGTGTGTCACTCATCCCACAGACCTGGAATTGCCCGACTGGAAATCTAGTTGGTCTTCTGCTCTCTCACAGACTCAAAAGGGGCATCAGAAAAGATGGACTGTACCTGATGTGGGTGCATTCAGAAGAGTGTGGGAAGCAGGTCAAGGGAGGTTGTCCCCCCTCTCTAGTCTATTCCAGTGGTGCCATGTCTGGAGTTCTGGGTCCAGTTCTGGGCTCTCCAGTTCAAGAGAGACAAGGAACTACTGGAGAGAGTCCAGTGGTGGCTACAAAGATGTGGAGGGGCCTGGAGCATCTCTGTGCCCAGGAAAGGCTGCGAGCCCTGGGGCTGCTGAGCTGGAGAAGAGAAGCCTGAGAGGGGATCTGATCAATGCTGATCAAGAGCTAAAGGGTGGGGGCACGAGGATGGGGCCAGACTCTGGTCAGTGGTGCCCAGGGACAGGACAAGGGGCACCGGGCACCAACTGGAACCCAGGAGGTTCCATGTGAGCAGGAGGAGAAAGTTGTTTGGGGTGAGGGTGTTGGAGCCTGGCCCAGGCTGCCCAGAGAGGTTGTGGAGTCTCCTTGTCTGGAGAGGTTCAAAGCTTGTTTGGATGTGATCCTGGGCACCCTGGTGTAGGTGACCCTGCTTTAGCAGGGTGGTTGGATGAGCTGATCTCCAGAGGTCCTTTCCAAGCCCACCACATGATTCTGTGTAACTAGCTGTGGTGTAAATCCTGTGGCACAAGGAAGGGAGGTCTGAGGGATGTTCCTCCCAGATCCCCGTTGCTGATGGAGTGTGGCCTGCAGGGTGGGAGCTGATCAGCCCTATATTTTGTCTGGAGGTTGGTTGGTTTAGTTGCAGATGCCAGCCCTGCAGATGGCAGTTCCAGCTTGCAGCTGTGCTGGGCCTTGGGGCAATCTCTGTCAGCAAGTGGCTGCCTGGGGCAGTAAGAGGGTTATTGTGCAAATAGCCCAGAGCTGCAGTGCAGGCATTTCCCAGCTCAGCTGCACTGTCACGGCACCTCAGGCTGGCCTGGCTGGCCCTAAATGAACTCTGTGCTTAAGAATATCATAAAAAGGGCCAAACTCATCCCTCCTCTAGCTGGCTTAGTGTGCATTCAGGTCTTTTATAAAGGTTAAGTCTACTTGTGAGCATCCTGGGGATTACTTTGCAGATGTACTAGTGGTTGGTGTCACTGGTTTTCTGGATGTCCTCCTTAGTGGCCAAAGCTGACACACATTTGAGCCTCTGCACAGCTTTGCCTCGGTGGTTCCTGTCCCCCAAGAGCCCCCATCAAGCCTGACCTTGAAGGACTCCAGGGATGGGGCCTCCACCCCCTCTCTGGCCAGCCCATTCCACTCATCTATCACCCTCATGTTAAAGAACTTTTTTCTAATATCCAGTCTAAATCTCTCCTTTCCCAGCTTAAAACCATCACTCCTTGTCCTGTCATTACAAACCCTTTTGAACAGACCTTCCCCTGCCTTCCTGCAGCCCCTTCAGGTCCTGGAAGGTCACTCTAAGGTCCCCCTGGAGCCTTCTCTTCTCCAGCTGAACAGCCCCAACTCTCCCAGCCTGGCTCCATACCAGAGATGCTCCATTCCCCTGAGCATTTTGGTGCCCTCCTCTGGACACACCCCAATATCTCCACACCCTTCTAGGAGGCATCTTTTGTATGGGTGGAAATGAACCAGATTAATCAGAGAAGTGAATTGTCCAAGGAGCTCAGCAGAGTGAGGGACCTACTCGTGCAGCACACCCCAAGTCACATCATGAGGGACACTGAGAACATCCTACCCAACAACCACTGTCATGGTGGCTTCATCTAGCCCCGTTACTCCTCCAAGGTTTGAAGAGGGGTTGTTTGAGGTTCCCATCATCCCTTTCCCAGCAGCAGCATCCAAATTCTCTTGCAGCTCTGGAAATGTCAGCTCTTGGCTAGTTCCTCATGACTTTATCCCCAGCCCTTTAGGGATGGTCCCAGTATTTTAACTTTATTTAAAGTGGGTTTCTTTGAAAAGCTCTGAATTTTTACCATCACTGAACACTCTGTTGTACAGAGAGGTGCTTTTCCCCTCTGAGTAATTAAGGCACCTCTCTTTCTTGATTTATTTGCCCATAAAATTCCAGATGTTTTTGGCACTGTTTCTTTCCCCTCTAGCGTGAGCAAATATTTAGCAGCAAGTCCTCACCTTAATTTCATTAATTATCTACTAGGGCTGGAAGCCTCTGAAATGTCTGGTTTTAATAGAGATTTCCCTAGCAAAATAATCTCCCAGTGCCTTCACCTCTTTCAAAGGTCTTTTTCTCCTTCTACTTTGAATCTGGTTTTAATTCCCTCTTCTTCACCTTGCAAGGACTTTCAGGTTTCTTTGTTCTCACCTGAGGTGGAGAAGAATAGGTAATTGTGCTTCATTACCATGTGCAATAGAGTCTGATCCAGGGTAAGTTTCTCACTCCCACAAATAAACAATGAAATAAAGTCCCTAATTCATCCAAGTGATTTTTCTTTTTAGTGCCTGCCTGCATAATTATTCACTGTGTCTGTGAAGATGGGGTTGGAAAGAAAGAAAGAACCCATCTTGCTTTACTGTCGACACCCTGGCATGATAATACACAGTGAGGAAAGAAAGTGGAGAAGAAAGAGCTGACTAAAGTCTTCCTGAAATGATGCTCTTCAAGATGGCAGCCAGGGGCCCTAAAGCAGCTGAGAAATCAAGATTTTTTTTCTAGATAAGCCCCTGCTCCCTTCTTAGGAAGTTGAATCTCACTTTGATAGTTGGTGATGGGCTCTCCTGCCCCTTGCTTCCCTCCTGCTGCTGCAGGGAAATAGCAAAATAAAAAGACTCCCAATCGTTTGCTTAAAAATTGAGTATTTGTGGTGCTGAGTGTCCAGATCCCCACTAACTTACCCAGAGACACCCAATGGAGTTGCCTACAAAAAATACCAGAACAGCCAAATAGGTGAATCATACCATCATAGAACCATTTATGCCCAATTATGTCTTTAATCTGAGGGTGATAGATGAGTGGAAGGGGCTGCCCCGAGAGGTGGTGGAGGCCCCATCCCTGGAGTCCTTCAAGGTGAGGCTTGCTGGGGCTCTGAGCAGCCTGCCCTAGGTAGAGATGTCCCTGCTGGTGTAGGGAGGTTGGACCAGATGAGCTCTGGAGGTCCCTTCCAGCCTCAAACATTCTATGATTCTATGATTTAGGTTGGAAAAAACTTCTAGGATCATCAAGTCCAACCAAGCCAGCTTAGGCAGTCTCCAATGGTTGATGGTGCCTTGAAGGAAACCATCACAGGCTCTGGATTTCTCTGTGATGTTGTCATTGGTAGGGGAGAGCTCCAGGTGACTGAAAAGGCCATTTCTGATAGAATTTGATCATCACCTTTCCTTCTTCTCAGCCCTGCTCTCTGCAATCATTCAGCCAGGACCTACAGGGCTTTGCTAATAGTTTTGGTCTATGAAAACAAGAGTTTTGGTCTATGAAAACAATAATGTCCATGTCCTGGGGTCTAAAGTTGGCCAACTTGCTTTCCAAGTATTGAACCGTGTGCTTTGGGGGACCCAAAGACCTCCACATTTGGGTTGGAACTAGATGATCTTTAAGGTCCCTTCCAGCCCTGACAATTCTATGATTCTATGATTTCTCCCAGAGTAAGGAGCACCATCTGACCCCCAGCTTTACCCTGGCATCACTGCCTCTTAATTTAGAGACAGGGTTCTCTGGGCATGCTGGTTGCAGCCTCTGGCAGCCAAGAAGCAAGACTTTAGTCTGATTGTCCTTTTGGTTGCAGGCAGGCTGTTCTGGACAGTGACCACATCAGCCTCCAAGAGGTAACGTGTCAGATGGAAGCTCTTTGGGGGATCTCAAGGAAATAATGTATTTATTTTAATAGGTCAGAGGCTGATCCATAGCTCCAGGCATGGAGGTGACTCAGCAGCACTCCTCCATCCAAGACAGCTTGAAATTAAATCCCAGCATGACATTTGGTTGTGGAGAACACGAGCAGGGTACACACCCTCTCTGTCCTGGCCAGCTGTTGGGAGGTTGTAGTGGTGGTTATCATCTCTTGCAGGGATTTGTCCAAGTGGAATGTGTGGAACTGCATCCTTGGTGCTTCCCCATTCCTTCCATGGCATTCCAGGCCCCAGCAGGGCAGGGGCTGGCACAGCTCTGACACAACCTCATCTCACTTCAGCAGAGCAGGGACAGGCTCACAGAGTCCAGACATGGTTCAGTGTCACATCATTATGCACAGTTTAAGGTGTGGTTTGTCCATCCCCAGCCGTGCCCGTGTGCTGGGGCTCTTGAGCTTGGAGAAGAGGAGACTGAGGGGGGCCCTCATGAATGGTTATAAATATGTAAAGGGAGAGTGGGAGGAGGATGGAGCCAGGCTCTGCTCAGGGACAGCCAGGGATAGGACAAGGGGCAAGGGGTGCAAGCTGGAACAGAGGAGGATCCACATCAATAGGAGAAGAAATTTCTTCCTGGTGAGGGTGCCAGAGCCTGTCCCAGGCTGCCCAGGGAGGTTGTGGAGTCTCCTTCTCTGGAGATGTTTAAACCCCCCTGGCCGTGTTCCTGTGTGACCTGCTCTAGGTGATCCTGCTCTGGCAGGGGGGTTGGACTGGATGATCTTTGGAGGTCCCTTCCAACCCCTGACACTGTGATTCTGTGATTTTGTTTGTGTCTCTCTGCTTGTTCATCCCTCATCCTTTGAGGAACATCCAGCCCCTGAACCCAGAGAAAACCTCTGTCCTGCTGTACCCAGCTAACAAGCACAGAGGTGAGCAGGGTTTCTGCTGGTTCATTCCCCATGCTGAGGAGCAGTGCTCTATTTACAGGCACCTTTTAGGTAGAATAAGAGGCTGTCCAGGACACTGCTGGCTTTCCAGAGAGAGAAGCTGGTGGCTACCCTAGCAAATCAATGCCTTGCACATCAAATATCACTATAAACAGGGAACACATTTCTCATCTAGTCACTCCTCCTCCTGGGACAAACAAGCAGAGCAGAAGTTCCTGGAAAATGCAATACATGTTGGGGAGGCTGGATCGATGTGCTGGGCTGTGGGGAGGAGCAGAGCAGGGCTGTGTGCAGGTGGAGAGGGGTGAGAGCTGCTCTCAAGGGCTTTCCAAACCCTATTAAAAACATTGCACTGCAGGGTTTGGTGGGGAGAAGGCTCTGTGAGAAGAGGGATGAGGGAGGAATGTAGGTTTCACTGAGCAAGTTTTTTTATTACCACTCCTGAGAGCAGAGTGTGATGTGGATGAAGATGTGGTGGATTGGGGTGTGAGTGAATTTTAAGTGGGGAAAAAATCACTTTTGTAGGAGATGCCTTAAGACAGGATTTCAATCATGGTGAGCATGGAGAGCACAGTCACTTACAGAGTGCTTGGGAGTAGGTAAATATGCAGAGGAAGGAGAGTTGATCAGTCAGGACAGTAATCCCAGAACAGAGCTCATTTTAAGCATGCCAGGAGAAAATTTAGAAGACCCCCCAGAATAATTAGGCACTGCCTCTCCTCTTCACTCCTAAATATATTTGTTGGTTTGTCTCTTTTTTCATCTGAATCCCATTTCCCCATCCGTGTAATAGGAGATATTAGCAGGGAGCCTTTGGGGACTCAATAAATCAGCTTTTCACAGTGTAGACAAACATCCTGGCTGAAGGACTGGCAGCAGGGGGTGGACATATAGGTGGGTAGGTAGTGGTGGATGGATGGGTGGGTAGAGACAAGCAGACAGGCAAACATATCACTGGGCTGGAGAGTTTGCTCCTATGGCTTATCTGAGACAGTCACGAGTCACTTGCTGGATTTCTGCTCTCACCAGGAAATCAGCATCAGGTTTGGGACCAGTCGTGGTCACGCTGGCATTTAAAGGCTGCAGTGAAACCAGGTATTGGCCTGTTGGTGGGTGTGGAAATTCCTCCCAGACTTGGTGACTCCATCAAGTTAAATGGAGAATTGCAGCAGTTGTTGCAATCCCCTGACAGCCTTCTGAAGAAGCACATTACAAGCAGGAATAGCACACCTCAGGTGGAAAATAAGGGGTGGCATCTGTTTCTAGGTCTTGGAGCAAGATGAGAGTGTATGGGATGGAAGAGAAGGGGGTAAATATATATATAAAATCTAAATAATATATATGTTTATATATATTTTATATGCATTATATATTGTATATACTATTAATAATAAATAATGATATATTATAATAATATATAAATTATATGACATATAAAGTATGTTAAGAATAATAATTATCTTATATTATATATATATATAAATAAATAAATATAAAATATACATATAATATTATATATATTATAATTTTTCAAGCACTGAGTAGCATGCATCCAGAGTCTAGAACATGCTCCTAATTGTCCCTCATCCCAACAGCCCCAAACTGAATTGCCTCGTTAGGTCACCTCTGCAGCTCCTAATCATGGGTGACATTCAGCACTTCTTCAATGAAACTTTTTTTTGCCAGCACTAATTATTAAGCCTGAAAAGTTGATATTGAGCGAGGCCATTGAGCCAAGACAACTCAATAATTATTTCAATAAAAGAAGTTTGCTTGAGCCAGATGGAGTTCCCAGGCTGCACTGGGGCGATATGACACATGAAATTGTCCTCTGGCTTGTGTTGACAACTCTAACTGTGCTATTAAAAAGCCATCAAGGAACCAGAGTGAGGAGTTGGGAGAGAGGACACAATGGGAGGGGGAATGAAGGGCATTTTAGACAAAGTGTGGGTAAGTGATGAGTGTAAAATGCAGCAAGATATGGCTGGGACAGTCCAAACTCCTCTGTGACCTTGGCCACCCAGTGACCTTCCAGCCAAAAGGTCTCTGCATCCCACCCCCCCCCATTTAAGAAGGAAACTCTTTGTGTTTGTACTGGGAAAAACCTCAAAGTAAATGAGTCCCCCTTTAAATGTGAGGCTGCTCCCCAGAGCTGCAGCTGGAAGCCCAGTGCCAATATCAGCCATGGGACACCTACACCAGCCCTGCCAGGTCTGGGGAGAGACACCTGGAGATGTTTGTGTGAAATTCTGTTTATAAAACCAGAAAGTACATTTTGAAACCAAGCTCCTTCTGCTGCCTTCTGCCTTTCCTCTTCTCTCACCCCTTAGATTTGCTCCCTCCCCTTTCATTTCAGGACCTGAAGGGGCTACAGGAAGGCAGGGGAAGGTCTGTTCAAAAGGGTTTGTAATGACAGGACCAGGAGTGATGGTTTTAAGCTGGGAAAGGAGAGCTTTAGGCTGGATATTAGAAAAAAGTTCTTTACCATGAGGGGGATAGATGAGTGGAATGGGCTGCCCAGAGAGGGGGGGGAGGCCCCATCCCTGGAGTCCTTCAAGGTCAGGCTTGCTGGGGCTCTGAGCAGCCTGCCCTAGGTAGAGATGTCCCTGCTGGTGTAGGGAGGTTGGACCAGCTGACCTCTGGAGGTCCCTTCCACCCTAAAACATTCTATGATTTTCTTCACCTCTCTCTTGTTCCACGTGCTTTTCCTTGCCCTGTTTTCCCCTCTCTCCATGACCCACCGACCCTGGGAGGTCTGGTGTGTGACCAGGACTGCTCGGGGCCAACATCTCTATGTCCTCACTTTCTTCTCCACACTTCACAGGACCCGTGCCTTGTGTTCCCAGTCCTGGGATGCTGCTAACAGGCTCTTTAGGGAAGGAGATGGCATCCCATAACAAGTCGGGTGGTATATGACATCCAATTACCCAAACAGAATATAATGTAATTTCACCCATGGGCAGTGCTGAAAGGAATGAATTTCCTCAGAGGGTGATGTATGAAGCCGCCTCTGCTATCTCTGTTTGCTGAGCCTCTTGCTTCATCCCTGGCTCCCTGGCAAATCTCTAAAGCTCAGAAGAGGCTGGAGCACAGCACGTTTCACAGCTGAGGAACCAAGATAAACCAGAGACATAGCAGCTTGTTGTTTAAATCCCACAGCAAACAGAGGCAAATTAATGGGTCTATCTATATCCCTCCCTTTCACTCTTCTGTTTGTTTTTTCCTTTCTTGTTTTCTTCTCCTCTTTCCCTTTCCCTTTGTTCTTCTCCTTCTTTGTTACTTGTTGTGATAAACGTGATTCATGCCACAGTGCCATCCAGCCTTAGAGGCTTTGCTTTACACCAGGGGAATGGCTGGGACACGACAGGGCAGTTTAAGGGGGTTTAGCACCTTCTATTTAACCTGCTTTCCCCAGGGATGAGGGGCTGGTGGGGAAGGGGAATGGAGCTGTGCTGAGATGGGTGAGTGAACTCCTGCAGGGAAAGGCCAGCAAAGGTGCTGGGCTCTTTCCACTCTTACATCTCACAGATTTTTGTCAATACTCTTAAATAGCATAATACCTGGTTTGGGACAAACCTATAAAAAGAGACACACATCTAGCAAAAATTTGTGTCCAGTTCTGGGGCCCTCAGGTCAAAAAGGACACGGAACTGCTGGAGAGAGTCCAGAGCAGAGCCACAGAGATGCTGAAGGGAGTGGAACATCTCCCTGGTGAGGAAAGGCTGAGGGAGCTGGGGCTCTTGAGCTTGGAGAAGAGGAGCCTGAGGGGTGACCTCATTAATGTTGATAAATCTGTAAAGGGAGAGTGTGAGGAGGATGGAGCCAGGCTCTGCTCAGGGACAGCCAGTGATAGGACAAGGGGCAATGGGTACAAGCTGGACCAGAGGAGGTTCCACATCAATAGGAGAAGAAACTTCTTCCTGGTGAGGGTGCCAGAGCCTGGCCCAGGCTGCCCAGGGAGGTTGTGGAGTCTCCTTCTCTGGAGATGTTTCAAGCCCCCCTGGCCGTGTTCCTGTGTGACCTGCTCTGGGTGATCCTGCTCTGGCAGGGGGGTTGGACTGGATGATCTTTTGAGGTCCCTTCCAACCCCTGACATTCTGTGATTCTGTAATTCTGTGAAAATGTCCAAAGCCCCTGAGGAGTTTGAGTGTCTGACTGTGTATAGGAAGGGGTCGTTCAGCTCTTTGGGTGCTTATTGGGGTCCTGCTGCATCCGTGTCTGCATCATCAGGTGCCAGCAGCCCACAGTAACTCTGCCTTCTGGCGTAGCTGTGGATGGTGGATGCAGGAGCCTCTGTGAGAAACACAGAGCAAATTATCTTATTGAATGTGGAGTGCCTCAGGCAGCTCAGGGAGGGGTAAACAGAGACCTGCGTGTTAGTAACACCCAACTCTGAGCACTTAAACCTTCCCTTTTAGCACAGAATGGTCCAGAGGGGAGCAGCAGATCATGCCATGATCAAGGAGTCACAGGTAGGGGAAAGAGAAGGGAGAGAGGAGAGAGGAGATGCTGTGAAGGAACATGTTAGGGTTTGTCTCTGCCCCCTGACCAGCTGGGTGCTGCCCCAGGGGCACAGCTTCTGCTCCTCCTGATGAAATGCCTCACTGCAGAATGAAATTAATGGGATTAAGGGTTGATTTTAGTCTTTTGGATGTGCTGTGCTCTAGGATAAGGCTCTTTGTGGGCTGTCACTGCCTTTGTGATAGGAGGTGGTGTCATTCGTGCCACTGCAAAGTTAGAGCCACTCAGATCCAAGCAGAGAAGTTGCTTCAGGCATGTACTAGTCTAGCTGAGATTAGCTGTGGGATTACCAGGGTGTAACAGGGGGTGGTTTTTCTAGTCCAGGATTGTGCCACTGGGAGAGGACAAGGAGACACACTTCAGAGGGAAACCCAAAGCCTGCAGGCTGCACAGCACTCATATATCCAGGCACACAAGTGGAACAGTGAGGACTATTTGCAGGACACTCTGTGAAATTGCTTCAGCTAATACATCATGGCTGGGTCCCCTCTCAGGCATTCCCCTGACTGGCACTGGCTCTGTGAACACCACTAACTGCCTGATAAAAAGTCCGGGATGCTTCTGCCCTGCAGCAGCTTATTGGTAGATTCTTCTCTTCTGCAAGCTTGGAAGGGGGTGAGGGGAGAGTCTCCTCTTTGTAGCACTGGTGGGAGGCTTAGGGGAGGCTGTGCAGAGAGAAAGGAGCAGCCAGCTCTGCCCTGCTCAGTCAGGAGACATGAAAGCAAAACTTGTGTAAATCCTTCTGGGCTGGGCTGTGCTGCAGCCTTTAATTGTAGGATCACACACGGCTTCCTGCACCATGCACCACATCAAACAGCGTGTGCTGCAAGCTCCAGCTGTACCCTCCTAAGCTGCTGCCTTCATGTTTATTTAAAAGAGCTGGCTGTGAAGCTTGTTTAAAAGTACATCCAATGGAAAATGACAGCAAATGGTGCTGAGAGCAACCGTGCAGATCCCAAAGGCCTGAATGGAAGGGAAAACCCCCTTCCTATGGGAACAGCACGGGGAGGATTTAGGAGAGCCAGTCCTGCCAGCCTTTTTTATGTTGCTCTTCTCCTACCCTCCTCTGCCTTTCTCCTTGCTGTTTAAGGTAAATACCAACCCGTTGCTGGAGGCATCTTTGCTCCTCTGAAGTGGTGCTGCCTGTTTGATCTGCCATTGGGAGACGTTGTTGTGGTTTGGGGTGTGAACGTCTTTTCTGCTTCCTTGCTGTGTCTTTGTCAGGGGTATAATTTAGGACTAATTAATTCTCAGCTCTCAGGCCTCACAAAGGAACATCAGCACCTGGTGGACTTTTATTTGCCTTTCTGAAACGGGAACACTCTTTCATCTTATTGTACAAATAATTAGAATAACTTAGCAGAAGTCCCCTGGGATGCAGTTGGTGCTTAGAACCCTTCCCTTCAGTGTCTGGTTCGTTTGGCAGCTGGGGTAGGGAAGAGCTGGAGGAGCCGTGACCTCTTCCCTGTAGACAATGCCAGCCTTTGGTCTGTGTCCCTGCAGGCTCCAATCCTTTCTAAGCAGCTGTATTTTAGAATAGAGAGCAGCTGAACAGAAGGGTGGCTAAAAAGAAGGCTTGGGAGAGGCAGGATGGATAACAGGTTGTGTATGTCATAGAATCATAGAATTCTCAGGGTTGGAAGGGACCTTAAAGATCATCAAGATCCCATGGGCAGGGACACCTCCCACTAGAGCAGTTGCTCACAGCCCCAGCCAGCCTGGCCTTCCAAATGTCCAGGGATGGGGCTTCCAGCACCTCTCTGGGCAACCTGTGCCAGTGTCTCCCCACCCTCCTGGGCAACAACTTCTTCCTAACGTCTCATCTGAATCTCCCCACCTCTAGTTTTGATCCATTCCCACCAGTTCTACCACTACCCGACATGCAACAGCTCCTCTAATGGCTCTTCTGGTACAACAGTGCATGGCAGCCTGGGGCCTTTCTGCTGGAGCCTTCAACTCAACATGATTCTGGGTCATCCCATCATCTCTGTACCAGAAGTACACCCTCCCAGCTCTGCTCAGTGCCTCTGCCTTTGGCTCTGGAGACCCTCAGCATCTTTGAGGCTGGTGGAGCTCACCATCAAGGTAACACCACCTCAGCCAAGTGGTTGCAAGGTTGAACCCCACTTGTGTCCATAAAGATCAAGATCTCTGAGGTCTTTCTTTTTTTTTTTGTGGTGATGTCTTGTCACAGAGAAGCCTGAGATGTTTTGCATCTCTGGGACTTCAACCTTTCACAGTCCTTCCGCTGTCAGGAGCTTAATCCCCTCACACATGTTCAATTGCTGCCTTGGGTGATAATTTCCCTGCTTTTAATGTATTTGCACATTGAGGTTGAGTTATAGTTGCTGTGGGAACCATAACTTTGAGTTTTATGATTCAAAAGGAAGAAGAAGAGTATATTTATATACTATCTTTGTTTTGCTTATGAATCAACATGGTAATATTGATGCAACGGAAGGAGAAAGTGAACCAAACTTCTAAACAGAAAGTAGAGCATCAAACACCAAGCTGTTTATTTTCCCTTCTGCAAAGTTCCCCTAACAGGAAGAATCCCTGCAATAAAAAAGGAAAAATTATGAACTAGGAAGCAGACAAAGGGGGAAAAAGAAAGTAGTAGATAGCTGAGAGGCTAAATGAAGTTGTTGTGAGATAAAAGGTTTGCATTTACTACCCATAGATCTCAACGTGCTGGGAACCTTTGTTTAAAGCCAGCCAATAACTGGAGACACTGAGATGGGCAGAGTCCAGAACCTGTTGTGGGTTTGTCCCACAGCCCTGGGGGAGCTCAGGAAGATTTGTTCCTCAGAGCCAGAGGAACTGGAGCAGGTTTGTAGGAGGCTCAAGCAGAGCCTGCATTACACTCTGTTTCCATTTCTCAGAATGAGGAATCTGGTTTTGGTCTCATACTGGTGTTAAGGCAGGAGGAACTTCCTTCAGGTTAATGGTGTTGGATGGCATAAATCAGGATGAATGGAGGAGAACCAGGCTGTGCAGTGTACAGGGGCTCCCCTTCCCAGCAGTGGCCATTACTGTGTCCTCATCACAGGTTCATATGCTGTAGGATGCTAGAGCACATTGTGTGTAAACCAGCACCTTCCTAACCTGGCTACTTCTGATGAAGCCACTCTTTTTTCAATTTATTTCTAATTTAACAGAAAGAGAACCCCTTTTGCTGTGGCAGCCCAGAGCCACTGGTTCCCTGCTCACCCTTCCTCCTGGGATCTAATCTCTCATTGATTTTTACTGAGGTGCTGTCCAAATCACAAGTCACTGCTGAAAATTGTTAGCAGCCTCTTACCAGCTGGGGAAGAGGAGGATTAAAAACAACTGCAAAGGCAAAATCAGTTGGGCCCCTTCAGAAAGTTGTTTGGGTGCACAAAACCCAAAAGCAAACATTAGCAATATTAACATCAGATTCTTTCAAAGGCTTCAGCTGGTCTCCTGTGAGGCAGAAATAGCTTTGGTTCCTAAACACAGGGCAGGGATTTATTTCCATGGCAGACACCGGTGGCAGAGGAGGAGTCACTCTAGTGTGTCAGATAAATAACGGGTGTTTCTAACGTTATTTTGCACTCCAAAGCTCACAAAAAGTCATAACGGCCTCCAGGACAATAAATCTGGAGAGTGGGTTATGGATTTAACATCTTAGCTCCTGGAGAGCTGCTGGGAGAGAGATATTAAATGGATCAATGAATTCTCAGGACACGTGTCCCTGCTTAGCTGGGCTGTGGTGAAGGCTCTCAGAAGACTCCCATGGAGCTCACCTGCAGCCCATGCACCCACCACAGGACCAGCTCCAGCTGCTGTTGGGGTCAAGTGTAGTTTCAGGGCTGTATTCATTTTCCTAGGAGCACAGCACGTGGGTGTTTATAGGTGTAACCTCAGGGAGACTTTGGGAAGCGCTGAAGCTTTAGGGTGCACGTGGGAATCAGACCCATGCAGGCATTAAGTGACCTACCAGGTGCGAATCACAGAATCACAGAGTGTCAGGGGTTGGAAGGGACCTCCAAAGATCACCCAGTCCAACCCCCCTGCCAGAGCAGGAGCACCCAGAGCAGGTCACACAGGAACACGGCCAGGGGGGTTTAAACATCTCCAGAGAAGGAGACTCCACAACCTCCCTGGGCAGCCTGGGCCAGGCTCTGGCACCCTCACCAGGAAGAAGTTTCTTCTCCTATTGATGTGGAACCTCCTCTGTTCCAGCTTGCACCCCTTGCCCCTTGTCTTATCCCTGGATGTCCCTGAGCAGAGCCTGGCTCCATCCTCCTCACACTCTCCCTTTACAGATTTATAACCATTACAAACATTAATGAGGTCACCCCTCAGTCTCCTCCTCTCCAAGCTCAAGAGCCCCAGCTCACAAGGGAATTGGTTCCACTCCCTCCATCATCTTTGTGTCTCTGTGCTGGACTCTCTCCAGCAGTTCCATGTCCTCAGCTACAGAATCTGAGCTGGGAACTGAGCTATCCATCTTGCACAGTGTCTCACTCAGCACTTATTGTCAAGGCCCTCAGTGGGTATAAACTGCTCTAAATCCAGTGGATTCCCTGGCAATGCACTGATCTACACCATGAGAGCTGGTAGTCGTGGTCTCAGGTGGAGCTGAGGTGGTTGCAGGGCTGGTTGTGTTGTGCTGGTAGAGCAGGAGGCTGCAGGGAGAGAGGTCCAGCAAGTTCTCTGCATCTCCTCTTGCAAGGCATGAGCAAGGCTTGGCCAGGCCATTGCTGTTCTTGCCTGTCAAATGTGCTAGTTCTGCATTTCCTTTACATCAATTATGGCCACAGCAAATGTTTGATTTGAGTGGAATGTGGCAGGAAAGGAAACTGCTTCTGCTGGCTCGGGGTGGGCTGGGTGGGAGTGGAGTGCAGGAGATGGGGAGAGAGCTGGGGAAGCAGCTCTCACAGTTTGTGGATGAAGTGACATGAATATGGATGAGGCTGTAATTGGCTCCCACACGTAACCAAGGTGCCCGAAGGCCCCGGCGTCCTGGCTAATTGTTGTAGACAATTAATAACTTAGATTCTACTAATTCCATATCGTGCTGCGTGACTCATTACAGGGACGGAGAGTGAGATCCTCTGCAAGAGCTGCTTGGAGATAGGGAGGGGTTGGGGATCCAGGCTGAGGAGCAGAGAAGGTCACAGCTGGGCTGGCACCATCCTTGGCTCAACCAGCTCAGGAGAGTCCCCACAAATCCCAGGCACAGCAGGAGACAGTGACACTTGTGTGTCCATAAGCCTTTGGCTGGTTCTGGGGTCACACTGAGGGACACCTCTCACCTTCTCCTCCCTGGACACAGGAGCTGCAGGAGGAGTCTGGGGGCTTAGTAAAGCCCAGAGGAGATCAAACCACCCCCTTACCCCATGACCCGGTGTGCACATGGACCTCTCTTGTGATGAGCTGAGTTCCAGGAGTCAAAACCATAACGAGACTCCATTGTGTCCCACCCACAGGGGTCTCCTGCACACCTGGTGATATGGGACCTCCTGGAGCCCACTTGGGGCTTTCGTAACCTGCCACCCAAACCAAACCTCCTTGGGAGGAAACACCAGTAACTGTAAGAAGGGGATGTGGCAGCTGCCCTGTTTGCTCTCTGTGGCAGGGTCTGGAAGAGATGTGGACAGTAGGAACATTGTGGTGGCCATTCTTTGGACACGCTCCAATATGTCCAATATTTTACCTTTCTCCTTTTTCTTTCTGTTATTTTTTTTTTCCCAGAGTTTCATGCTCAACATAAGAAAGTTCCTCCTCTGCAACTTTTCTGTCCATCTCACACAATTTCTGTAGCAGAGGTTATAGGTACCAGTCCTAAGCTGTGGTTTTCCTCTTCTGTGGTACCATTTTTAATCCCCTTACCTATCTCCTTCAATCTTTTTTTCTTATGTCTATTCTCCTTCCTATATCCACATATTCCCCTGTATTTTCACTTTCCTTCCTTCTCTTTTGGACAGCCTGACCATAGCAGAAGAGGTTCTCCAACCATAGTCCTGTCTCCATGGACTGAAAGGGAGATGTTGGGTGAAGGCTGGACCTGATGATCCTAGAGGTCTTTTCCAATCTAAATGATTCTGTGATGCTATGAAAGGGGCTCAGTGTCCCACAGATTGAGTTGGGTTACAAGGAGGGTCCTGAAAGGGATCCTGGATGCCCTAATTTGGGGCAGCATCATGTGAGCTCCATTGGTTGGTTATAAAGATGCAAATAACTACAGTTCTAAAATGCTCCTGCAAGAAAAAATGGGAAATAATTATAAATGAATGAGTGTAACAGACTGCTGATGGGCACTGGTGGAACTTTAATCTCTGGGCCTTATTAAAGTAAACAGATCCACACCACCCACCAGCTCTGGCCATTCTCACTGCTCTGCCATCTGCTGCAGGATGGCTGGATGGACATTGCCATAATTTACAGAATGTCCTCATGCGAAGCGCGGTGGGAAGGCTGCTGAGAGGTTCTGCTCTGCTGGCTCAGAGGAGGCAAAGCTGGGCTAACATAGAACTGTCAGGGTTGGAAGGGACCTGCAAGATCATCCAGTTCCAACCCCCCTGCCATGGGCAGGGACACCTCCCACTAGAGCAGTTGCTCACAGCCCCAGCCAGCCTGGCCTTCAAAATGTCCAGGGATGGGGCTTCCAGCACCTCTCTGGCCAACCTGGGCCAGTGTCTCCCCACCCTCCTGGCCAAGAACTTCTTCCTAACATCTCATCTCAATCTCCCCACCTCTAGTTTTGATCCATTCCCCCCAGTCCTACCACTACCCAACAGCCTCAAAAGTCCCTCCCCAGCTTTCTTGTAGCCCCTTCAGATCCTGGAAGGCCACAAGAAGGTCCCCTGGGAGCCTTCTCTTCTCCAGCCTGAACAACCCCAACTCTCTCAGTCTGTCCTCATAGCAGAGGTGCTCCAGTCTCTGTTCATCCTCGTGGCCCTTCTCTGGACACGTTCCAGCATGTCCAGATCTTTCTGGAACAAGTCCAAAGGAGGGCCACGAGGATGATTTCCCTGTGGGCAGGAGATCCAGATGCCTCATGTGTAACTCTTCCTCATTTGAGTTTCAGAACTTGCAGAACTTTTCCAGCCTGTTATGAAACTCCACTCATTTCTCCCCGGGGACGATGAATTTCCAAAACATCCCATGGATGGCAACTTCAACAAAACAATTCTCTGCCAGCACCTGAGGCAGTCTGGGAAGCAAAATAAACAAGTAAAACCCAAGCCACACACACTGCTTGAGCTTAATGCAAATAAATCACAGCAGTATTAGGTTCAGCTCTAAATCTCTCTCTCCCCATCTTCCTGTCTTTCATGCTGTCTGTTCCTTGCCTGAGAATATTTTATCAACCTGCCAATCTGGGTTTCTGTTCAGTTTAGCTCTTTCCTATGGCTGTGTTTTGTCTGTCAGCCTCCTTCTCACTTCATCCTTCTCACAGTTGTACTAATAACGCTCTGCTGGTAAATACGGACATGCCACCAAAAGATGTTTCTCCAGCCTCACCTCCCCAGGGACATTTTTCTCCACTTGAAGAGACCAGAGGCTTTTGCAGTGATGGTTCTGGGTCTCAGCTACAGCTTCCACTGGAGGTCACCATGGCCATGCTAGATCTGTGGCCACGCTGCCGTGGCTGGAGTTCACAGCCTTCCTTAGGGACACAAATCCAGCCATGGTGGTATGAAGGGCTCTGGTCAATGATGTGGAGCCACCACAACAGGCAGAGCTTGAAGCCACCCTCTTTGGTAAAAGGCAACCCCCATCTCCTGTCTGCTTGGATGTGATGCTCACACACACACCTGGCCCCTTTTCATGCTCTCTCAGGGAGAATCATAGAATGGTTGGGGTTGGAAGGGCCCTCAAAGATCATCTCATCCCACCCCCCTGCCATGGCAGGGACGCCTCCCACTAGACCAGGTTGCTCCAAGCCCCATCCAGCCTGGCCTTGAACCCCTCCAGGGATGTTCAGAAGCAGATCCAGCCCAGTTGTAGCTGCCATGGGGCAGGACAACCTTTCTCCCACCACCAGCAGCTCCAGCAGCCTGATGTCCAGCTGGAAGTGTCTGCACAAAGCAACACACCAAAGCTGCACCCAGAATAGTTGCAGGGTTTTGATTGCACGTCCTGTTTGCTCGGGGTATGGAAACAGCACCAGCTTTTTTCTGTTTCACCATCAAAAGCAGGATGCTTTTCTTGGCTGGGTGGAAGGACCCAGAGATGAAAAGAACACTTAGCTGCTTAGCCTCCCAATGTATAAACAACTGTTGCTGAGATAACTCTGTATGCTCATTTAGAGGGGGACAAAAGATGTATTTGCCAAGTGGACACCCTCTAGAACTCCTGCTGGTGTTGAGTGGACAGGTAATGATTCATCTGCTGCCTTGCCAGGAACTGGCCAACCTTTCCCAGGTCAAAAATTGATTTATAGCCGCTATGAATTTGGTCCCTGTTTTCCCTCCACACCATTTTTTTCCACACTTGTTACATTAACATGAAAAATATCTAATCTAAATGTGTGGAACTTGAATGACATCTTCTTCAGCATTCATCATCGGGCTGGAATGAGCCCTGGGTTTGTTACGTGCTCCCTGGAACATTTCCCACATGCTGCCCAGGGCGATTTACACCGGGAGAGGGAGGGTTGATTTTGAGGAATCCTTTTGCTTGCTAGGAATTTCTGACCTAGAAGCTTCAAGGAATTGTCTGGTTTATAGGATTAATATTTTTTTTTGCTTTCTGGTAATTTTCTGACCCATGAGCACTTCTGGAAGCTCTCCTGGATCTCCAGTAGTTGAAGAGACTGGTAACAGCCTCTTCACAGAGACAAGGCTCCCAGGGGACCTTCTTGTGGCCTTCCAGGATCTGATGGGGGCTACAAGAAAGCTGGGGAGGGACTTTTTAGGATGTCAGGTAGTGGTAGGACTGGGGGGAATGGGTCAAAACTAGAGGTGGGGAGATTCAGATGAGATGTTAGGAAGAAGTTGTTGCCCAGGAGGGTGGGGAGACACTGGCCCAGGTTGCCCAGAGAGGTGCTGGAAGCCCCATCCCTGGAGGTGTTCAAGGCCAGGCTGGCTGGGGCTGTGAGCAACTGCTCTAGTGGGAGGTGTCCCTGCCATGGCAGGGGGGTTGGAACGAGATGATCTTGCAGGTCCCTTCCAACCCTGACAATTCTCTGATTCTAACATTTCCCAGTGTTTCCAGTGAGGTAGTGGGTATGCACCCTTATTTCAGCATCTAAGTGGGTTAGTTTGATTTCTTCTCCTCCTTTTTTTTTCTTTTTTCTGATTCTTATTCAGTTCTGCCTTCCTGGATCAGGCATTTCTCCCACTTGATTCTCAGAAGCACTTTTCTACTGCTGCTGCCAATATGCATAAACCTTCTGATTGTCCCAGTGCGTAGCTGGTGGGGAAGGAGTGTGAGGAGATGCTTTGCTTAAGCATATTCTACTTTTATTACTACAATAAGCAAGATCTGAAACCCCAAATATTTCAGCTTAAGCTAATATATTGTGGTTCCAGACAGTGCCTCTTCAAGATTTGTGTTTCTGGTGAAGAGCTGAATTTTTCTGCTGGTACAGTAGAGCATTTTTGAAGAAGCTCTTTGTTCCTATTTATGTATTTGAAAACAAATGGCCAGGTCTGACAAGCTTTGAGCACTCACAAATTCTGCTACAGGTAATGGGAACTTCAGCAGCTTAAATGCTTTGATGCTTAGGGGTTTAAAAATAGATTTGAAAACCAACCTTTGGGCATCTGGATTGGAACATCTTGGCTTTTTAGTATTGGAATACCCTGATTTTCCCCAGCAGGGCTGCTTCTCCTTGGGGGGTATTCCGCCTTTGGGATCTTGCCTTCATGAGGGAGATCATTTCTGAAATGCAGGGGGATGCAGGAGGCTCTGGGTGGTTTCTGGCCACGACACGGAGCAGCTGTGAGGACCTCAGACCCCATGAAGGTCAGGCAGCTGCCCGGGTATTGCTGTCAGTGAAATGCAGCCCAAGAGCTCAGTTAACAGCCCTCCCTGCCCAGTGTCAGGGGTGCTCAGGGGCCTGGTAATGGGATATGGCACTCGTTGGCTCTGCTTTACCAGTTAATGTTCTCTCTGGTGAGTCACGAGTGAGGGCTGGGAGCAGCTGACTGGGAGTTTTGGCCTCTCTGATGTGACCTTGTGGAGTGAACTTGGTTTCTAAATGGCTGTGCATGGCAGAGCATTGCTGGGGGTGGTGGGAGGAGGGTGTGCAGGCTGTGGGTGCCACAGGACACCTTTGAAGGGGCAAGTAAATCACCAATTTACCCTTCTGAGTTCACTAACCCTGGGGTCTGAGTGCGGGGAAGGCAGCTGATAATCTGAGGCAACAGGGGACAAATGAATGGCCCCCCAAGACCCCCCCAGGCTGCACAGAAGGGAGCAGGAGTCTAGAGAAGGCAAAAGCAGAGATAACCAGAGGGACTTATCCAAGATCTCAGAGTGGATGCTGGGGGTCCAGCAATAGAGGGGTCCTCTGGGCTGTGATGTGCCTCAGACCATTCCCCCTCTTTATAGATTGTTCCTATTTATGTTTATACCATTAATAATTTGAAGAAAAACTACCTATAGTAAAAATCCATTTATTATGTCTCCCCTTCCATGTTCAACTCCTGCTATAATCTATGTGGTAGAGTCTATTTAGGGACAGCTCTTTAACTGGAGGGCAAATAAAATGGGTTTAGGTGCTCTACAGGTGGGCTTGATGTATGACCTCACCGGGAGGCACAGAACTGGCCTCATCTGCCTCCCCTGTGTCCTCTGATGAGGACACTGAGCCAGGGGAAAGGATGGCTTGGTCAAGGTCACCTAGGCAGTAGCAGAGCTAGCTGGGGACAAGCCTCGGGGCTCCCCGAGTCCCTGGTCTGCATCCACTGGCACCAAGCAGCTCTGCAAATCCCACATTCATTACAATACAGGAAAGCTTTGCTGTATGGGTCTTTTTGGGTTTTTTTCTTTCCCAGTGTCTCTCCAAAACCCAAGACTGATTTGCATTTTAAAACCACCAGTTCCAGCTCAGGAAAATGCTATTCAGTAGTTCCCGGAGCTCAGAAGTAAAGATTCTCTCTCAGTTGTTCTCTCTCTGTTCTTTCGCTTAAAATATATATAATTTTTTTCTTTTCCAAATGGTACAATACTTACTGCTAATGTTTATGCCATGAATATTCATGACATCCTGGAGCTCCAGGACTCCAGTGGAAGGCAGCTCAGGAGGCAGGGCAGCCCTGGCACTCCTACACTCCATGCAAGGCGGGGCAGAGACGTCGGGGTGAGGAGCCTTGTTTGGTTAGGATGGGAGCTGGGGGATGCTAATGCAGCCTGGCAGCCTTTGGGGAATGCTGCTGCAACTCCATTAAACGGTGCAGCAAAAGCCTATCTGAGCAAACAACTTCCATAGAACCATTAGCATCACTTGATGGCAAGGAGAAGCCCCCCCCACACAGCAGAGGCTTAGAAAACGTTCTGTCTCTCTTTACATCTGCTGCTTTTTCCTCAGGCAGATGGGCCTGGCTTTCCCAAGGAGCTCCAGGACTGGGGGAAAAAACTCTTCTCGCCCTCAAAAGCCCCGGATTGTACCCATCAGCAGTGGTGATTTAGCCATCCATGTGCCAACCTACCCTGGTGTGCTGTGCCCGAGCAGGGGCAGCTGCCACAGCTCCAGCTCCAGCACCGGGCTGGGTCACGCTTCCCTCTGCCTGATGTGGCTGGAGGCTCCCGGGCTCTCTGCCGTTCAGATGGTGCCATCTGGCTCTCACAGAATATATGAGAAATGTGCTGCACTAAAAGCAGGGGCCGGCTGGCTGCCTGCCCTCACCTCCCTGCTCTTTGGGGAGGCGATTGTTTCTGCGGCTGGGAAATGTTGAGCATCATTTTGGAGGACCGAGGAAGAAATAATAGGGCTGGCAGCTGGAATTCAGGCCCGAGTCGGTGGTAACTAGAAGCTGTTTTGCTCCATCAGGTCAGGGCTGAGGGTTTCTAAATACACAGCACATGGAACTGGCTTGTGATGTGGCTTTGTTGGGTTTGTGGACAGATAGGAAACATCCCTTCCCTTCATGTCGTGTCAAGCAGGATGTTTGGGGTGAGGAGAAAAGGTCTGAGCTCCCCTAGAGGAAGACACTGAGGGCAACTTCAAAAGGCTCAGAGATGTGTCTAAACAGAGCGTTTTGTCCCCACTCCCCATTCTTTTCCTGTGAAAATGTGCTTTATCTGCAGCCCAGCATCCTCTAGGGACTGCCCCGGGAGCTGAGGGGTGTTGGATGTACCTGCAGATTCCCTTGGGACACTGAGCTGGCAGCTGATGAAGCAGAACCTCTGGCTTTGGGGGCTATTGCCCTTTCCTGCTGGGCTTCTCCATTACTTTCTCTCCAGTTTATTAAGCTCACTGGGCTATTCAAACAGAGCCTTGCTTTGAGCCCTGGCTGCAGCAGCACTTGGAGAAAACAGCTCAAATAAGAAAGGTTTGAACTCCCAGGGCCTGATTCTGTTCTTGGTTGCATCACCATAAAGCACAGATATAATCTCAGAGTGTCACCCTTTGGTCTGGACACCTCCCTGGAGCACACACAGACATTTACACAGACACTGGTGACCTGGTGTGAGCTCCCAGGACCTGCTGGCCAGCTCTCCTGCTCACACATCCACATTTCACCTTCCCCAGCCTGGCTCCCAGGCCAGCAGTGGTGTTTAATGGAAGTTCAGTGCTCGGCTCTTACCGAGCTGTATGGCTGGTACAAACTTGAAAGCCTTTCAGGCAATCAGGCAATAATAGACCTTGTGGAAGCTGAAAGTCCCCCAGATAAAATCTACAAGGCCTAAGAGAGCCTGCCTGGCATTATTTAAAGCTCTAGTAATGAGCACCTGAACGGGAGAGATTGCTTGGGTAGTTTTATTCTGCATAGATGAGCAGTCAGAATTTCAAAGAGGGGCCATAAATATAAGCAAGGGAGTGGTGCCTGATTCTGGCGTGGAAGGTGGACGTGCTGGGGCTGTGAGAAGGTTGAAGGGCATGAATAAAGGTTTTCCTTCAGCTTCCCAGCTCCAGCAGGCATCCTTTAGCCAGGAGGGGCTTTAGGTGCAGGAGGAATCCTGTGGCCAGGCATTTGGGAGCATGCAGGGTCCTGAGGGAGGCTGCAGTGCAGTGCTGGTGTCCCCTGGTGTCACACGTGTCTGTGTGTTCCTGCATGGAACAGGGACAGTGGCAGCAGCCAGCACCTTGCTCTGTGTCCCACTTGTCTCTGAGCTGTTCACCTGCATGTGTGGGGAGCTCAGAAAAGCCACAAATAATGTTGAGTCTTTGTAGTTTGCATTGCTAGAGGAGCCTGCAGTGAAGCACTGGAACCCTCGTGTGTGGGTCATGTAGGGACAGCTTGATGCAGGTTGTGTTCACGTGTGCAGGCAGTGCTGCCCAGGTAGATAGTTCTAACCTGTGTCTGGGTCAAACATGCTGCTGATTTAAACTAGGAATGAACCATTTATTCATTTGTGGACCACTCCTTGAGGCCAGGGGAGGGAGATGATAGCAGCCAGAGGCTGATGCTCTCTGAGCACAGAGGGCATGGAAGGAAATGTCAAGCTGGGTATGAAGCTTTCCATCCTGTCCCTCCCACCCCCAGGTATCTGAAATGTTTTATTTCCTTCCCAAGTATCTGAAATGTTTTATTTCCTTCCCCTGCAGAATGAAAAGAGGCTGAAATCACTGAAATTGCCACACAGCAGGACTGTCAGCCCCCAAGTCACCCCTTCCCATCCCGGTGAGTATTTCGTTATGGGGATTTTCCAGCCCTCTGTGTTTGGGGGGTGGTGTTTACCAGATGGATGTGGCAGTCTCTGTATGGCCAGGGAAAGGAATATTCCTCATGTGTGCAATGTAGGGGCTAACACAGAGAAACTTCCAGTTAACTAAGGGCTAGCATAGCTCTGAGGGGCATGTGGTGAAGGAAGGTGTCATGGTGTTTATGCTGTTAGAAAACCACATCCAAGTTTGAAAAGCTAAAGCTGTCAAGGTGCTGAAGTCTGTGTGTGGAGAGGAGATGGGCACAGCTCATCCATCAGCAGCTGTGGCAGCATCACAGGGCTTGGTGCTCCACCAGTGAAGTGCTGGGGTCTGGGTGGTGGGCCCTGAGTTGGAGTTGACCTATGGATGGGTCACAACCCAGCAATGTTTTGTTCCCCGAGTGGTTTAATGCCTGACAGACAGAACCTGGCCCAGCTGTGTGAGGGCTTTGCCTTCCCCCAGGTGATGATGGTTGGGATGGTGGAGGAGGGTAGAGGGATATCAACCAGGAACCAACCAGTTTGAGAGAAGCAACAAGCAGCTGATCAGTTTGAAGAGAGTTCCTGTTGGGTGCACTTGCTGAGCTCTCTTTCAGTGCTGTGTTCCCCCTTGGCTGATTGGAGATGGAGAAGAGCAAACAGATGAAGAATAAAAGCTGAAGTTCTGCTGAGGGGATGTTGCTGAGTTTGGTGTTGGCCTGAGGAAGAAGAGAGCTTGTGCAGGGGCCCACGTGGGCTCCCCCGGGGGTGTCTGTCTGTGCCCCAAGGGCTGTTGGAGCTGCTGTTGAGGAGCATCGTGCTCCTGTCTGAGTGTTCATACACTGACTGAGAATCCCTGCAGCTCCCTGGTTCTGCTGTGTGATGGATGGAGCACTGTCCCTCACGGCAGCGTGGGCTCTGCTCACACCTCCAGCAAAGTTAGAAAAAGCCCTTTTTCCCTTGACTGTACACTCACAGTTTTCACCAGAAGTGCTGAGCCCTCAGCATCACCTTCTCTGCAGAACCCTCCATCGCCGGCATTAATGCACAGAGCTGGTCTAATGCAATTTTCCTTCAGAGGCCTCATTAAATTTGCATTCCTTGGAGCCCCAAAGGAAGATGATGGTCTGGCTTTGTCTGCCTGGCTTCCTCTTCACTTTGGGTGATGCATCAGCAAGCACAATGCCTCTGACACAGCCGCCTGCCTGCAGACAGGCTGGGCTGATGGGCCCGTTTCTCATTTGTCATTGACTTGACGAAATCTATTGAAAAGCTGGGGTGAGGGATATTTTTTCCTAGGCACCATCAACACTCAAATAAGCGAGAATATTGGGCAAAACGTGCTTAGGTCACCTCTGTAGTGCAGCCTGCTTAAAAGCCATTCCCACAAGGTAGTTGTTCAGCAATTTGTTGACATAATCCTGCTCTTGCAGGAGTAACAGGTCAGTAAACAGGCCATGGATGGGTGGAATGTGGTTCTCTCCCTGCTCCCAAACCCGGAGCGAGTCACAGAAGAGTGCACAATAAATAAATAAACGTCAGACAGCTGTAACCAGCTCAGTCATTAGAGACATTCTGTCCTCACTAAGCGAAACCCCTGTACCCGGGGATGTCTTTATCATGAAGAGGACTCCTTCCACTCCTGAAAGCCAAGGCAAGGGTCCATGGCCAAGGTAGGTGACCAGAATGCCTGGTTGAGTATGGGACAAGCATGAATATAAAATAGATTTTCTCAACAAGCCTTGCCACCTCCCACGGAATGACTCCTGCCCTGTTGCTGCATACCCCTGCCACCAAACCCATACAGATGTGTCCCATAAGGTGACATATAGGTAGGAGCACCAGCAAGGAAACCAGATGAGTCCTTCCAGATCCCTGACTCTTAGCACGGGGTGGACCTGCAGCACTGCCCAGTTCTGTAGGGTCTCTGGCTGCTTCTGCCCCCAGACCCACCTGGTACCGGGGTGGTGGCGGTGCCCACCCTGGCACAGCGGGGTCTCCCCCCCCGTAGCTCGTTATGATGACATTTATTTAGCTATCAATTACACCGGCCATTTCTCCGCTCATCGAGGGCTCGTAGGGCAATCCCGGGGTGGCCCCGCCTCGCCGGGGGGGCTCCGAGGGTCTCTCCCGTTACTTGCCCTCCCCGGTAAGGAGCCGCACGGGGAGAGCTCGTCCCGGGGACCGTTCCCAAGCGCTCCGGCGCACACCGGGCGGAGGCAACCGGGCCCCTCGGCGGGGCTACCGCGGCGGGGCCGCCTTCCCGGCGCCGCCGNGCGACGGCGGCGACGACGACCGGCTGCGCTCACACCGGGGCTGCGGAGCCCGGCAGCGGGGCGAGCATCCCAGCCCGCGGTCCCCGGCTCTGCCCCGGCATCGCTGCGAGCCCTCGGCTGCTGCCCGCCCGGGCGGAGGTGAGTGCCGGCCGCCGCGATGCCGGGAGATGGGGGTTTGGGGGGTATCCGGGGGGTGCTGTGGGGCTCGGGCATCTCCCGTGGTACCGTCTGCCCGCTGCCCGCCGCCGGCCCCAGGGGCTCGGCTCTGCCTGGGGAGGGTTTGCTCGGGCTGGGTCCGGCAGTGGCAGGCGGTGGGCAGAGGAGAGCGCAGGTTGCAATCGTTCCCCTTCCCCTCGCTCTCCATCCCTTCTCTTTTCAGTTTACTTTTTTTTTTTTAAGCCCTCCACCCCCAACCCCGCTTATTTTATGTATGCTGCGGATACAGCAGAGAAATCCCTCCGTTGTGTGTTTAGCCAACTCTCTCTGGAAGCTCTGGAGAGTTCATGAATATGCAGCGAGGAGAGCGTTGCCCGGGGAGGCTGCCTCTATAATAAGCTGATTGAGCTGTGCCTGCAGCAGGGCTGTGCTGGGGGAAAGTTGGGTGCCAGGACTGAGTAGCTTTGTGTGCCCGGCTTGAAGGAGGCTTGGAGGAGGAGGAGGAGAGCCTGCAGAGCCCTTCTCCATGCTCAGGGGGGATGGCAGGTCCAGCCAGGCTGGATCCTCACCTCTGGCAGCAGCTGGTGTCAGGTGTTTGCCTGCAGGATGTAAAGGGAATCACGTACCAGAGGAACCTTCCTGTTTTATACTGGCTTGTGTCGAAATTAACTTTTCCTGCCTAAAAACCCAGGTCACTTGGTGAGGGCATTACATTGCTTAGCAACGGTCCCAATTGCAGCCCAGTCCTGGGCCTTTATTATTCCGGCTGGTCTCCAAAGACACGCCAGGAAAACAGCCTGTGTCTCCTGGAGAAAATGAACTCTTCCATGTTCTCTCCTATTCGGTGGTTACCACTGCCCAGGCATTTGAAAGCACTGGAGAAGGGTGGGAGCTGAGTATAACCCCTGGGACAGACGGGGTGAGATGAAGGTGCAGGTCCCTCAGACGTGCGGAGGACCCCACATCTCTTGCTGCTGCATCCCGTGCTGCTTGCCCTGTGTCCTGTGCACAGGCACAGCAATGTGCTGGTTGGCAACTTCTGCTTATGCAATATTAGGAGAGTATTTTGACAGCTGTGCTGTTAGTTAGAGTTTATATAATAAGCAAGCAAGTTCCTTTAACCCAAGGCTGGTGAGTGCCCTCTTCTGCAGCTGCGAGACACGACTCGAGTTAAGTGGGTTGAGGACTCATGTTAGAAGAGAAGTACTTCTGCAATTCAGATGATAAAATAAACACACAGGCTTTTTGCTCTCGTGCTTGCACACATAAAACCGGCTACACGAAAAGCTCAATTTTAAAACATGATTTTCCCATGAAAATTTGGGTGAGCTTCGGAAACGAACTTTCTATTCTTACTTTGCGTGGGGACAATATTCTTCCCTCTTCCTCCTCGACAACCTTGTGAAGTGTTGATAAAGATATTATCCACAGCATCAGCTGCCTTTGCTTGCTCTTTCGGGCTGTGTGTCTAGATGGAAACCTAGCAACACAATAACTGTATTGAAGGGAGCTGTCTCAATAGCTACGCTTCTTTTATCGTGCTGGTTGCATCTTCAGAGGTTAGACTCATCAAGCCAGTCTCTTTACCCCTTTGGAGCATTATAGATTCCCTAAGCCTGGAATAAAACAGACCTGAGCTAGTGGAAAAGACAGCAAAGCTGGGATGGAAATGCTAATATGATAAAAGATGCATTCCACCTTTCTTCCTGCTGCCCCTGTGCATACCTGCTGTATTCCTGCAGGGAAAATACCCCACGACGGAGGGAGAATGTGCATCAAATAGAAAAATGATTCAAGGGGAAACCAGCCATCAGCATTTGTTGGTGTAATTGTCACTGGTGATTGGGAAGCAGCATCAGCATTGCTCCAATCACCCACTGTGGTGGAGATGGTGATTCAGTGTCTGCACCGTCCAGGGCCAAATTCATCCTCAGGGGGGGAAAAACCCCCTGAAGTCACTGAGTCTGCATCTAGATTTACCTCCCTGGCTATATTCTGGTGTTTTTAGCTATATTGACTGATCCCCTTGTTGTGTGTGCTGCTTCCTGACTGGGTGACAAGGTCTGACTGGGCTCCGTGTAATATGGGGGCACAGAAATGTGGGATTTCACACTGGTGAAGTCTCTGCTAGTTTTCAGCTGTTTGGGGAAAATGCCTTTGCTAGATGCTAAAATCTCTCCCAGTCCCCATGTCCTTGGGCACGCCTCCCAAGATCTTGTACTTCCTCAGCGTTAATGAATTAAACATCACAAATGCCTTTGTCAGGCTGATAGAAAGAAGTGGTGAAGTTACAGGTGTACTTTGACCACTCCTGTCTCTGTTGTCTCTGAACTGTCAGTGAGAAGTGGCTCTAACAAGCTGCGTTGTGCAGGAGTTTATGGGGGTAGCTGCCATGTGTGTGTGTATGTCCCTGTGATAGGGTGTGTGCAGTTTGATACAGCACTGGGGGAGGGTATGGATATGGTGTTAACATTCTGCATCCCAAAACCCACAACACATCTGGAATCCTTTTGTGCTGCCAGTGCTCTGGGATGAGCGCTGCTTACACAAAGACTTGCCTGTTGGGTACAAGTACTTAATAAGTAAGCCTGACTGAAACTGGAGGGGGATAGGAGTTCATACCCTGATGGCATATGGAAAATCTGGATAAGCTGTGATTTTTCTTTCTGGAGTTTGAAGAGGTCCTAGGGTGAGTCCCAGGGTCTCTAGGTGATGCTGCCATGGTCTGTGCATGCCAACGTGCAGTAAATCCTGGCCAGACTCTCTTTAGCACGAAGCATTTAGCATACAGTTGGTTTAATCCTCTCATCTTATCAAGCACTGACATAAATGAGAACTGAACCGATTAATTCATTCTAAAAAAATTAAACCCTGATACATTTCTCAGTGTAGTGCACGAGAGTTCTCCTTTCACTTACCTGATTGGTTTATTTTTAATCCATTGTTTGGTTAAAAGTATCCAACTCTGGATTTGGGCTCGGTGGCCAAAGGTCCTCGCTAATCGGCTCTCCTGGGATGTGAGTTTATCTGCCCAGGGGATTTCAGGATCAGAGCCAGGGATGGGGTCTGGGAGGTGTGAAGGTGCAGGGTTGGCATCACAAGGTCTGGAAACACATCCTTTGCCTTCTTCCTTTCACTCACCTCCCTGTTTCTCTCTCTATAGTGAGACAAAACCAGTCCTCCCGGGGTGTGTATGTGTGTGAGCTGCCCTCCGGCTCTGTCAATCTGTGGCCAGGGGCACAGGAATGTGTTTCCAGCCTTTGTGATGGAGTTGAACAATGAAATATTAGTTCCTGGCACTCCCTTATGTCTCCCCTGTGATGCCACAGAGCAGGATATCTCTTTAAATGATTGATTTCACACCGATTTCCTTGAGTTCATTCATCTTGGTGGAGCTTTAGCAGGGTGAATTTTCTCTGAGGTCTGCCCTTACTGATACCTTCTCTAAGGGTCGGATCCTGCCTCCTTTCCTCTCGCAGAGGAGACCCTTATTTCATTAATAACTCTGCTGCATCCAGTGAGGCTGTTTGAGGTGCTGTGGTGCCTGTGACTCAGACTAATGCGAGTCAATTTACAGGACAGATGAAGTGCAGTGTGAGTATGGATTGCAGTGTCTGGCCCTTCGTGAATAATTCAGGAACACGGAGGAGACACTGTAAGAGTTAAGTATTTAAACCAGCTGTAGGTGAAGTCAGCAAAAGCCTTTCCATTGACCCCAGGCCAGAATACACGGTGAGTTTGTGAATTGTCCCATTGATGGCAGGCATGAGCTGCACCAACCAGCTGAATTAGCACCCAGTAGAATATTATTTATGACCTCTTGCCTGTCATACTGTCATTAACTGTCCTCTGCAGCGCCGCCAGAGTGGTTTTCTGAGGACTCAGCACTGCCATTGAGTCATGCTTTTATAGTGCTGGAAACCAGGAAAGATTGATAACTGTGGAGCCAAACCATTGTGGGAGGAGATACAGACACACAAAGTTGGGCAGAGCAAGCTTCAAAGGGTTTGGTGGCTCAGAGCTGGGGGGGATGCCCTCCTTTGGCAAGAGCAAGACTCTTGTGTGTCATGTGGATGTCACCAGATCTGGATGACACCAGATCACAGCTCAGGAGTCCACTTGGGTCCATTTCTGGGGCTGATTGAACCCCCAGGTAGTGGAGCTGCTCCTGGGAGAGCAGCTATCTTCTGCTGATGGGAAGCAGAGGATGCTCTGCATCCACAGCTCTTGTTGTGTGCTGTGGGTCTGCAGACCCTGTGGGAATCCTGCCCCTGAGGGGTTTGCTTTCCCATAAGGGTACCATTATAAGCAGTGCTGATGGTTTGATTAGAGCAGCACCATTGACTTGGAGGAACAGAGCATCTCCTCTTTCTTGGTGTAACTTGGGAAGCATCAAACTTCCAGGGAACCCCGTGCCCTTGCTCCCAGCCTGGCTCCTGGCAGTGCAGCAGCCTTTCCTTGGCCGTGGGGAGGGAAGTGCCATTGCAGAGCAGGGCACCCACCACAGGCACTGAAATGAGGGCTGTGCAGATATCTGACCCTTCCTTCCTGTTTTGAGTTCTCTCTGCTTGCTGGGAGGTTTGGGGGGAAGACTGGGATCCATTCCCCACCATCTGCCTGAAGGCAGCAGGCTTGAAAGTTGGCACAGCTCATTCCTGCTCTTTGCCAAGCTCTGTTAATAGAGAACAACTCCTCCTGAATAGGAGGCAGTTCATGTTACATAAATAGTGGAGCAGGGGGGAGAGGCCAATGCGTTTGCAGGGGGTGAAAGACATCCTGGCAGTCGTCTGCTGCTTAAACTGCTGCTGGCCTTGACTCTCTGCTGCTTTATGGGGGGGGGTCAGAGGTGAGAATCATTTTGCTGCCTGGACTTGAGGGTGTGGATGCTGTTGCTCCTGGGCCTGGGTCTGCAGCTGCCATCGCCCTTGCTCTGTGTAAATGCAGCCACGGCAGTGAAGTCACTTTGGATTTGTTGCTAGGAATGAGAGCCCAGGACCTACCTGTTGAGGTGACTCATGGAAGAGCTTGTATTGGCTTCAGGGCATCCTGTCTGATGCTGCCACAAATGTTCTTCCCATATTGCTTTTGCATAGCAGAAATTTCTTTGACTTGAGCACAGAGGAGGGTTCTGGGAGATCTGTTTTTGCTCTGAGCTTACTTGGCTGTCTGATGTTGGGCTGGCAAGTCAGAGTCTGTTTTCTTCACCTATATATGGTGATAGATATTTAATAAATAATAATAATACCCTCTATTAAATTGACAATTTCATGTTGAGGATCATTTGGCTCAATGTATTGCTTCTTTTACAGTCTATCTACAAAAATGTACCCTAGGAGCCCCATTTCCCTGTGTCTTCCCATGATTTTAAGGGATCTGTGTGTCTGCAGACTAATAGCAGAGAGGGAAATTCATGTCTTAGCATCACAGGCCTCTGCTGGGTATTAACATCTCTACACTTCATGATGTTGAGCGTGGCAGGAGCTGGGACATCTGGTAATCAAAGCAGAGGATTGGGAAGAGTTGAGTCCTGTGGTTGCTCTGCCACAAATCTTTAGATTCTGAGCAGATTTGGAAGTTTGCTCTAGCAAAGATGACTCTGGGGTTTGGATCCCTCAGTTTCTGGGCACCCAGTTTGTGTCGCTGTTAACTGGAGTTGTAGGTGCCACCAAAGGGCTGCTAAAACTTAACAGCCTTGGTTGTGACCTGCCTGGTCTGTGTTAAAAGTCAGCAAAAGTAATGGCTGAATTGCAGCAGAGTTGGAGCTGGACTGTGGAGCTTTGCTTAATTCATTTGTAAACTTGCACGTAATCCGACCTATTTCCCTTGGGGAATGAGGGAATTGGATCTGATAGGTGTTTGCAAAGGGTTTATGCAGTCCCTGATAGAAGCTCACATGATGCACAAATGCAAAGCACTCTCTGCTCCTAGAGGGATGTGCTATATGTTGACTTGTTTCTTGGCTTGGTTTTACACCCAGGAGCTGGGAATGAATTGTTTTTGAGAGCTGTATTAAGGTCTGGGAGACAATTTGGAGAAAAAAACAAACAAACAACCAAAAAATCAACACCTAATCCTTTCTACTGCTTGGGGTGCTGCTGAACATGCAGCAGGCTTGATTCCCTGAATCAAATCATTTCCCTTTTTGTTCCTCCTTTTAACAAGGCAAATGAATTCCTGCAGAATATGGGGCTGCAAACTCCAATTTGAACTAGAGCTCAAGGGGGCATTTTAAACGTGTCTGAGAAAAGCCCAAAGCAACCCTGGCTCCTGCTTGTAAAACCAATCTGACCAAATCCTCTGTCTTCATCTTTCCTCTGCCACCTCTTTGCCTCCCCCTCCCCCTTTGCTCACCCTCCCACTGGCTCTCCAGCTAACAACTCATGCGCCAAGTTTAATTTCCAAGCCAATTTTTATGGCTGAGCTGAAATGGGAAGGTGGACAGGCCCAGGGGAGCATGAAAGTGGCTCGATAAAACAGTGGGCTCCATTTACACGGAGGGCCATGAGGCTGGACAATATAGACAACAGCTTGTTCTGAAAGCTAAATCTATTTTGCTGGAAAGCTTGAGCTGGTTCTTGAACCATGCAGAAAGCTGCTCGTTCTGCTGCTGCTGCCAACAGCTGCAATTCCCTAACTCCAGGGTGGTTCTTCAGCAGCCATGGAGCACTTGTCAGTGCCTTGGGTTTGCCCGAGTCTCAAATCTATGGCCATGCTTTTAAATGGAGTGTCTCACAATCTGATGGATGTGCTTCGAGCCATTTCTTTCCACATCCAAACTGAATTTTACCTCCAAGGCCACCTCTTCTCTTTCTCCCTATCCAAACCCTGACATCCCAGCTCCATGTGGGGCTCTGAGACAGGGATTGGAGCCGTGGCCCTTGGTGTTCTTTGGCCCATCTCACTTCTGTCACCAGTGTCAATACACGTGTGCACAGAGCGTGGTGGAAACGCTGCAGCGTCATAGGGAGCTGTCAAACACCAGCCTGTGACAACTGGAAACAAGATATATCAGCAGGTAAATGTTTCATCCCCTGTGGCACTGCTTAAGCTGAAGAAAAGAGGATAAACCTGCTCCTGGAACTGATTCCTTGGCGAGCGTTGGCTCTCACTAACTGCAGAGTTCAGAGCAGAGGTTTCTGTGTAAATGGGAGAAGTAAAAGCATTTGACCTTATTTAGATTCCAATAACTGAGCTAGGCTGTAAGTAGCTGAAGCAGATCAAGACTATGATGACATTTCCTTTGCAGACCTTTTGCTGTTTCTTGTATTTCTGCTGTATCTCTGATGTGTTGTGGGGGAAGATGATTCCTTCTGGAGCCCAATCTTGGCACACGCAGCTAAATTCATTCCTGCGTGTGCCACCTGCCTACACTCCCCTCTCCTGGGCTGGGAGGCAGATCCTGGGGCTGTTTGCACTTCCATTCCTCTGGCTGATTTGGGCAGTGCCTGCAGAGAGTTTATTCCTTTCCTCAGCCAAATGGGTCTGGTTTCCAGAGGGCCAGGCACAGCTCCACGGCAGCACAGGGCAGTGGAATGAATCCCTTTGAAAATCAATTTACAGACGTCTGTGCAAGAACAGCCTGTGTTTGGAGGGGGCTTTGGGACAGGGCTTGTTGTGAAAGGCTGGAAGATGAGGCCTCAGACTCCACAATGTGAGAGCAATTCAGAAGCAGATGATGTGACGTGCCCCTGGAAAGCTGGAGACACTAATAGCAGAGCCACCAGGGCTTCCTTCAGTTCTGTGTTTGAACTGCAGGTCTCAGTCCTGCCCTTAGCACAAGTAGCATCTCAGCCTGTGAGAGCCTGGCTGAGGAGCAGGGGATGAGGTAAGGAACTGGGAGCACTTGCCTCAAATGCTTTGATCCTTTGCCAGATGGCAGCCCCTTGGTATCCTTTGGGTTGGGCGATTGCCATTCATGAGCTTTGAGCTTGTGCAGCTCTCCAGGCTGTTAGTCTCTGAGTCTTTGGTGGTAGAAAGGGAATAGGGATGAGGTGTCTGTGTCTTTCTGAACTGCTCTTGTGCTAGATCACACTCACAGAATCACAGAGTGTCAGGGGTTGGAAGGGACCTCCAAAGATCATCCAGTCCAACCCCCCTGCCAGAGCAGGAGCACCCAGAGCAGGTCACACAGGAACACGGCCAGGGGGGCTTTAAACATCTCCAGAGAAGGAGACTCCACAACCTCCCTGGGCAGCCTGGGCCAGGCTCTGGCACCCTCACCAGGAAGAAGTTTCTTCTCCTATTGATGTGGAACCTCCTCTGTTCCAGCTTGCACCCCTTGCCCCTTGTCCTATCAGTGGATGTCCCTGAGCAGAGCCTGACTCCATCCTCCTCACACTCTCCCTTTACAGATTTATATCCTCTGGGTCTGTGCTGGAAGGGGAGAGAGAAGGGACTTTGCTGCTGTCTCAGCTCAGTTCTGGTGCCCTCAATCTCTATCCTATAGATGTGGCTTCACTGGCAGCTTCTGGGAGCTGCCACCAGCAGCATTTCCCTCCCTTGCACAGGGACAGGAACCCTTCATGTCTCTTGTCTGTATGAGGAAGCATCCTAGACTCTCCCTGAGATTAATGTGTCATTAATGCCCGTTTGCTTATTCCGAGCCCCTGCCCCCTCTTCTGCTAAGAGTCTGCAGGACTGTGCTCACTGAGCTGGGGTGATGTTTAATGTGAGTTTCTGCATGGCTGGTGCAGCTGGCAGCAAGCTCTAAGTCCTGTCCTGGCAGGGGATCTGCAGACATGCTATGCAGGCACTGAGGCATCTAGTCGTGTCTCCACACCCTCCCCTTCTCCTCAGGGACTTTTCCTTCTGTTCTGAAAATCCTCGTGTTCTCCCAGACCCTGCTCTGGAGCACTCAGCTGTGGCTCTAGAGGCTCTGCAGCCTCTGAGTTTTACACCTCTGCTTCCTGATTTCTCACCCATCCTGGGAAGATGAAAAAAGCAGAGCTAATTAATGGGATTCCAGAAGCACCAGCTTTTCATGGGAGGAGAAGTTAGCTGCGTATGTGTCAGAGAAGTGTGGGAGGTAAAGACATACCTGCCCAGATCCCACTGCAGAGGCTGCTGAGAGCAGCTACGAGCTGCTTTGAGTCCTTCCTGAGCCAGCAGTAAGTTTTCCATGGGTGACAATTTCTGCAGCTATTCCCACCCAGCTATAGTGACTATTCTCTCCACAACTGAGACCCTCACATTCTCATAACTAAGAGGTCATGAGCTCAGCACCTGGAGTGGTACATACATGTCTTCTGCTCCCTCTTTTATGGTATATAGAAAGCCCTGCTGAAGAACTGGATGTGACTGAAGTGCTGTGGGAGCTGTGTCCCCACCCCAGTCCTTACAGCCTGCCTGTCATGAATCTGGCATTTCTGATGTCAGTAAATGATAGCAGCAAAAAGGCAAAGCCTTTAGATCCATCAGGGTGAAGCTGGGTAGCATCTGGAGTGAGATGCTCTGACACATGCAGATGGAACTTTCTACCCATACCTCCTTTTCCTGGAAGGTCAGAGCACACTCAGCAGAGCTGGCTGAACACGGGCACTTCAGATGAAGGGGAATACTTGCAATATTTTCGTTTAACCTCAATTGTATGGTTGATGTTGGAGTGGCAAGAAGTGGAGATGGAAGAGCTGCCTGTGCTGGGGCTGGCAGCAGAGGTTGACATTCCTGCAAGAACCACAACCAGCAATGAACCCTCAGCACAAACTGGCACTTGGGCTGCTGGTGAGAAAGCAGCTCCCGTGCATGGGGAGGAAGAAATTACCCTCCTCCTCCTCCTCAGGAATGAAGCAGCAACTTATGGGGAGGCTCTGCAGAGGGGTCTTTAGGAGCGGGTGTTTTGATCAGCCCCAGCAGCCCAGCGTGCACACAAGCAGGCTATTGCTGGGGAGCTGCAGATGGAGCAGAGCACACAGCCAGCCCTTGTCTTCATACTTCCTCCTGCAAGGAGCAGGTGTGGGGAGCAGGGGCAGAGCTGGGAGTCATCCAGCCCAGCATAGAGTGGTGTCAGTGCCCGCGGTGACGTGACCCGGGGAGCCTGAGCACGAGGTGGGGTGATGAATGACTGCCAGGCACAGGCAGGGCTTGGCTTCCCTCCTCAGGGTGACAGCCGTGTGGGAAGCTCTGCTCTCTCAAAGAGCAGCACGCAAGCTCTGGGGAATGCAGGTGATTCCAGGGGCTTGGGAATCCTCTCTGCACTCAGAGATTCCTCCCCGGAGCGAGCGACGCTTGTTGGGATAACAACACGAGGTCCTGGTTTGTGGCAGCCATCTGTATTTAATGATCTGTAAAAGCTCCAGGTAGACATTGGAAAATCCACACACCTTGCCCAAGCTTGTCATCTCAGGCCCTTGGCAGGTGGGATCTGGGGAGCTCTTGAAGCCTGTGTCAAAGGCTCACGGCTCATCCAGGAGCCAACCCTTCATTTAGCAACAGCCACTGACTGGGGCTCAGACAAAAATTGAAGTGATTTTTGTAGTGCTTGGGTAAGTCATTCCTGAAGCAGATCAGTGTCTTGGGTTGTTTCATGGCTGTGCAGGAACCTCAAGTGCCACGTGGCTGAGTGACAGCGAGACCTTATCATCAACACAAGCAAGGAACTCGAGTGGTAAACAGAGCACAAGGCTGCAGGGCATGGTTCCTGAGATTAGAACCAAGAAGCTGCCTTCTAACACTTCCAATCATTAGTTACAACAACCAGGAGCACGTTATTTTATCAGGAAATATTACTTTATCAGGAAATATTATTTATCAGGAACTTTTCTTGGCAATGATGTGCAAGTGAGCAAAGTTCTCCTGGGGGTTTAGCTCTGGGATGACAGGGTACCCAACATGCATGGTTTGATACCAACAAATCTTAGTGACCTTTCTCTTTGAGAAGTGCCAGTTCCAGTACTTTGAAGCAAGGATTTGGGGACAATTTATTGTGTCCTTTTGGATATATATTTTTTTAAGTGTGCCTCCTGGAGTTACTTAGGAAGGGGCACCCTAGGCCAGACCTCACAGCTGGTACCATTTCCCAGGCTAATGCCATATGAAGGTCTCCCCCTGATCCAAGGCTGTAGGATCACCCTTTTTCCTAATTAAGGAAACATTCAGGAAAAATGTGTTAAAATAGGAAACTCGGAGATAATTCTTATTTACAGCCTTTTTACTCCTAGCAAAGCACAGCAGAGCTGCTTTTGCCCTACATCCTTGTGTGGATCAGAGCTGTGAGGTTACCTGGTTCTTCTCTCCACTTTCTTCTTGCCTGTCCTGAGCAGGAATTGGCTTCTCACATAGCAGAGCAAACACCTTTTAACCCAGTGTCTCTCCCTTTTCCCCATAC
This sequence comes from Brachypteracias leptosomus, assembly GCA_013401335.1. NCBI lineage: Eukaryota > Metazoa > Chordata > Aves > Coraciiformes > Brachypteraciidae > Brachypteracias > Brachypteracias leptosomus. The sequence continues at coordinate 955,588 of VYZX01012728.1, forward strand.
ACTGACCCTGCAGACCCTTTCTCCAGCCTGTTCCTTGTCCCCATGGCCAGGATAGAGGTCAAGAGAGCTGAGGAACTGATGGTCCTTGCTCTCTCTGGCACTGTTGAGCCTTTCTGAGGTGTCCCAGGTACTGGGATGCACCTCACTGGTTAGAAGAGATGGTGTGAAATGGGTTGGATGTCTCTCGCCAGCACGTTGCACAAGGATGGTTGCACTTGATGTTACAGCTCAAATGAAGCTCGCAGAACAAAGCAGCATTTGCAGTTTGTTGAACACAGTCCCCATCTGTGCTGTTCTGTGCACTCTAAGAAATCAGGTATCAGAAGAGAAGGCTCAGGGGAGACCTTATTGCAGCCTTTCAGTATCTACAAGAAGCTGGGGAGGGCCTTTTCACAAGGGCCTGTAGTGATAGGATGAGGGGTAATGGGCTCAGACTGGAAGAGGGGAGATTTAGATTAGAAATTAGAAGGAAATTCTTCACTCAGAGGGTGGTGAGACACTGGCACAGGCTGCCCAGGGAGGGTGTGGATGCTCCATCCCTGGAGGTGTTCAAGACCCAAGCTGGATGAGGTCCTGGGTGCCTTGGTCTAGTGGGAGGTGTCCCTGGTGTGGTGGGGGGGTTGTAACTAGATGCTCTTGAAAGGTCCCTTCCAACCTAAACCATTCTATGATTGTGTGAAACAAGGCACTCAAATAAATGTCCAGTTTTTCCTTCTGAGCTCCCTCCTCTGCCAGATGCAGCCCCCACCACCCCCTCCTCTGGAGATGCTGGGAGAAGATGTTTCCATCCTGTTTGCTCAGCCCTCACTCTGTGGTGACAGGCAGGGTTGAAAAGCTCCTGAGGAAATTAATAATTCCTCCTGTGAGCCAGGCAGGAGCAGCCTGTGGGAAATGAGGTGTGACCCACACGCTGCACAACCAGGGGGGAACAAGAGAGGAGCTGCTGGGCTCGGGGGGCATCCTCCATCCCCTGCACTGGTGGAGGCTGGAGACCTGCCTTGGCCACTGGGCTGGGGAGAAAATCTGCACTGCAAAGCTTTGAGAGCAAAGGGGGCACATTGAGGACACAGAGTCAGCCCTGAATTTGGCATTTCCTGGCTGGTGAGTGCTTGACTTTGCAGCTCATCTTTCCACACTGTTTTTGGCATGTAATTATGAGGAGATCTAATCAGTGCTTGTCAGACATGTGGAATAGCATCGGTGGCATGGGTTGAGTGCTCCAACCAGCTATTTGTCTGTTCTGAAAGCAAGTTGAGAGATTGTAGAATCATTTAGGTTGGAAAAGACCTTTAAGATCACTGAGTTTGACTGATTCTTTCTGTTTCCAGCTGCTCTTGGCTTGGCCAGGGTGTAAAAGGGCCTGTAAGAGGAAAGAAGGGTTAGAAAGTCAGCAGTGAAGGAGGACAGCCCAGTTAGGAGCGTGTGCTTGATCCCATAAAACTTGGGAGACCAGATAGTCCTCCATCCTATTCTATCTATTGTCTTATCTTGCCTCCTGTGGGCAAGTGGAACTGCAGATGATAGGACTTTATATTTATTTTTATTTTTTTTTAATTTAAAAAACCATTTTGTTGAGCTTTTTTCTTACCAAACACACATTTACATCAGGTGCTGCTGGAGCAGTTTGATGTTATCCTGATGTGCAGAGTGCCTGGGGCCTGCCAATGTTTTGTGCCTTTTACCAAAGGATTTCAAGCAAGTGTGAAGGGAAATGCAGAGGGCCCAGGAAGAAAATAGATTAAAGGCTCCTTGCTGCATTGTGCTGTACAGCTGGAAGAGGAGATGTGTTTGATTAATAATGGCTCAACCCAGTGCCTGGAAGCAGCACGTGCATCTCTGAGCTTGTGTCCCAATGGAACAGGCTCTGGGCTGTCCTCAGGCACAGGTCCTGGGCAGGGGCTGAATTAAACCAGTGTTTTCAGAAGTGTTTTGAGGAAATTCAGGTTCCAGAGGAGAGCCATGGAAATGATCAGAAGGTTGGAGCACCTCTCCTGTGAAGCCAGGCTGAGAGTTGGGCTTGTTCAGCCTTAAGAGAAGGCTCCAGGGGGACCTTCCAGTACCTGAAAGGGGCTACAGGAAGGTGGGGAAGGATCTTTTCATGAGGGTTTGTAGTGATAGGATGAGGGGTGATGGTTTTAAGCTAGAAAAGGGTAGATTTAGGTTGGACATTAAGAAAAAGGTCTTTAATATAAGGGTGGTTGATCACTGGAACAGGTTGCCCAGAGAGGTGGTGGAGGCCCCATCCCTGGAGTCATTCCAGGTCAGGCTTGATGGGGCTCTGAGCAACCTGCCCTAGGTAGAGATGTCCCTGCTTATTGTAGGGGTTGGACCAGATGACCTCTGGAGGTCCCTTCCAACCCAATCCATTCTATGGTTCTAAGTGCCCACTCTGAGGTGTCCTGGGTCTACTTTGCTTTTCAGGAGTACACCACCTCTGAAAGTCAGACCTCCAATTAGGGGGCCAGAAATCATATCTAATCCCTTCTTACTGTCCCATTTCTCCCACCAATGAGAGGTGGTCTCAGCAAAGGGCAACATGTGTCTTCCCCCATGCACACAGCTACAGCTCTGCTGATAAATGGGGAGCAGGGACCTGAGAAACCACTTTGTGGTTGTTTTTTTAAAATGATACTTCTAGACTAAGTCTGAGTGATTCAAGTGCTGAGCAGAACTCTGGTCCTGAGTCTCAGGGTCACTGTGGAGCCCTCATTTCAAGTGGTCCATGGTAACAATGCCCTCCAGTTGTGTTCCATGGCCAGGGCTGGGCAGTGTTCTCCAGGATAACAGGACCTGGGAGACACTTTCCATCCCTTTGTTCAGAGCTGGCTTTCAGCAGAGCCTGGATGCTCCAGGATGATTTTACAAGCACAAAGGCCATTTCTCTCCCTCTTAAAGGAATTCTATATAGCTAACAAAGGGACCTAAAGCTGCCTTTGGTAGAAACTCCAGGAGTTTCCAGGAATACAAATAGGAGCAGAGAGCTGCTGGCTCTGCTCTGAAAGCTTTACCCATGGGAGAAAAGAATGGGAAGTTTAATTATTTTGTCGATAGGAATCTCCCATATTACAGAAATTGTCTTTCCCTCCCCTTGTAGCCCTGTGCTTGCTTTCCTTTTTTCTTCCCAGCTTGCTGATGCACGAGGCTGCTTTTTTTTTTTTCTCCTGTAAGAAGGAACAACTGAGTAATTGAAATGGAACACTAGTGATGATTTTTTAATCTGAAAGTCAGCATTAATTAGTCAGGTCGGGTGTAATTAGCTTCTTCATCTGTCACTGCCTCCCCCCAACTTGTCAATGACTTTCTGCTATCCTACATTTCACAGCACAAGAGCCGTGTGGGAGCTGCAGGGGTGTTGATCCTGGGTGGGATGCAAGTGGGTGACAAAGGGATTGCAGGGCTGCTGTGGATCCCACCTGCTGCAGGCAAGGGCAGAGCTCTTGATGAGCTTGAGGTCTCCCCAGGTTTGGCTCTGTCCCATCTTCTCTGCTGTGTATCAAGCTCACAGGAGTCATAATTATTCCTACCCTGTGCTCCACAGCCCTGCAGAGCTTTAAATGCTCCATTCATTACTCTGATCAGGCTGGTCCATTGCAGCAAGACCTGGAGGATGCCCAGGTTGAATTGCTGAGCGTGGGTGCAGATATCAAGGAAGGGGTTTGGAGCCCAGTCTGCCCATTACTGGGAGCAAAGGGATGAGCCTCATGGCCATGGTGCTGAGGTTCAGCTGCAGGTTGTGTGGTGGGTCAGATCTGATGTGAGAGATGCCTCTATGGGCAGAAGTGTCCATTGGCACTGGAAAAGTAGCCTTGGCAAGGAGACCTTCCTTGTTTTCCTCTCAGTCATGTTTCCATGCTGTGCTGTGGCTGCCAAGAGGCAAACCAGGTCATGGGCTGGATACTGGGATCACTGGTACCTGCCATAAATCTGTCTTTTCACCAACACAGAGTTGGAAGGTGAGAGTCTCTTCTTGGCCACATGTCTCTTTGCTGTTATGGATTCAGGGAACTGCTGGAGAGTCCAGAGCAGAGCCACAAAGATGCTGAAGGGAGTGGAACATCTCCCTGGTGAGGAAAGGCTGAGGGAGCTGGGGCTCTTGAGCTTGGAGAAGAGGAGACTGAGGGGGGACCTCATTAATGGTTATAAATCTGTAAAGGGAGAGTGTGAGGAGGATGGAGCCAGGCTCTGCTCAGGGACAGCCAGGGATAGGACAAGGGGCAATGGGTGCAAGCTGGACCAGAGGAGGTTCCACATCAATAGGAGAAGAAACTTCTTCCTGGTGAGGGTGCCAGAGCCTGGCCCAGGCTGCCCAGGGAGGTTGTGGAGTCTCCTTCTCTGGAGATGTTTAAAGCCCCCCTGGCCGTGTTCCTGTGTGACCTGCTCTGGGTGATCCTGCTCTAACTACTTTGCCCAGTTTCTTTTACCTTCCTCTTATTTAATGCAAGCTATGCCCATAGAAGCACCCTAAGTCTTCTGCCACCCTACAGAATCCTGGCTGGTTTTGAACTGGGAGGAAGCCTGTTTGCTTTGGAAGGGACAGAGAGAAGCCCAAAAAATCCAAATGCCTCTCCCAGCTGGCTGAATTCGTGCCTCTGCTCTGAAGAGGTGGATCCAGTGCTCCTAGGAGTACCCTCATCCTCTGCTCCTTCCAGCCTGGAGCAGGCTGAGCTCACACAAGTGCAGCAGAGCTCTGGTGAGGGCTGCAGGATTAGTTCCACTGTGCACCTCCTGGAATTGAAAAAGTAACTGGGCCATGCCTCAGTGCTGGGAGTCCCTGGGTAGGATGGGAAGTGGTGGAGGGAAAACAAGCCAGCCCCCAAGTAGAATTCAAGCAGAACAAATGCATTTCACTCCCCTTCTGGCTGATTTCAGGGTTTATCTCCCCCGCCGGTGCAGTTTGCTGTGGTTTGGGTTGGCTGAGCTTTCATCCTGACCCAGGCAGGATCTGAGGAAGGCAGTAAAGCCAGACAGGTCCCAGGGGCTGTGCTGAGTGAGCTGTGTCTGGCTTTGCAGCCGAATCATGTGGTAAACTCCTCTTTGAAGGGAGTTCAGAGCCGTGGTGGAACTAGGGCAGGATGCACACGCTGCAGACTGGGGCTGGCACCACCAGGGACAGCACAGCACAAGTGCCTCCCTCCCTGTCCCCTCCCTCAACTTGATCCTTCCCCGACTCAGTTCTCAGGTGAATAAAACCTTGGGGCTTCTCCAGGGTTTGCTGTGCTGAGCTTTACACCAGCCTCAGAATTTGTACCAGTCCAGCCAGAGGTTAGAGTGGCCTTCAGACATCATGTGTGTCCATCTGCTGTGAGGTTGGGTCTGCAGTCACCATGAGGGTGGAGGGGAGAGCCCAGGGGAGATGCCTGAGGTCTGACCCCTTCCTTCAGCTGAGATTTAACTCCTGGTTAAAAACAAAAGATCCTTTTTCTGCTGGCTTATCACTGTCTCAGCCTCTCGCTTCCCTTTCTTGTCCTGTGCAGGCTCTTCTGTTTCAGGTTTAGATTCTTTTCCCTCCTTCTCCTCAGTAGCTCAATAAATGGGAAATTATTATGGCTCTTTAGAAAGAGAATACCCCAGAATGATCAGATCCTATTGAAGGAGAGCCCAGGCCAACAGGAGGGATGGCAGCTGGGAGGGATGGAGGTAACTCCATGGAAGGAGTGAGGTTTGGGCAACACTGTTCATGTGCTCCTGGCTTTGCCCCACTGCTGGAGGCTCCCACACTGATGTGTGGCTGGTCAGGAAACTTTCAGACACTCCCTGGCTGTTTAGGATTATGCATCCTGAATATTAAAGACATCTTAATGGAGCCTGAAACCAGCTAAGATTTCTCCCACCCTTTCCAGACACTTGAAAAAGCCCCACTTGGCTTTCTTCTTGCAGCCTAGCAGCACAGCCATGGCCAGGGGATGGGAAGGGTGGGATGTTTTGAGGCACTATCAGTTGCAGATTACAGCCTCTGATCCACATCCATGCTTTCCCTGCTGTGGGCAGGAGCAGGGAGGCTGGAGCTCAGAGGTTCCCTGTTCTCCACAGGCTCTGCAATGCTGGAAATGCTTTGCCCAGCCTGCCAGAACAGATGCTACTGAGACCAGAGTGAATCCCATGGGAGCTGCTGGGGCTCCCGTGAAGTCCCTGTAAGAAACCACAGGCATCACCTGGGCTGAGCAGAGCCCCAGAGATTGCTCTGACCCCTACACATCCCTCTTCTGCCAGGGAGCATTTATGCTCTGTTGCTTTTCCTTTGCTCCAAGTTCAGGCAGCTCCCAGGTCTTCTGAAGACCTAAAGAGTGCTGGCAATTCATCTTCCTGCTGATAGAAGTCCTGTAAAGACAGAAGCACTGGTTAGCAGCAAAGCTCTTAAATTGCTTCTGGCCTGTGAGTAAATGGCTTGGAGCTGTCGGGGTCAAGGAACAAACTGAATCTGTTCAGCCTGTGAGCAGGACCTGCTGGCTTTGCTGCTGGGAGCCAGGGAAAGGAGAAGACACTTAGAGGCTCTTGGGGACCACCACCTGTGTCTCCCTGGCTTTGGAGGCCACCACACAGCACGCAGGAGGGGCACATGGGAAGGGTTGGGATGCTGTGTGTGCTGGCAGCCCCTGCAAAGCTGAGCAGCTCCCAGGGAGTCTCCTGTGGGCGCTGATCACGGAGAGTTTCCTCCTTCTCAGGGGACAGTAACTTGCATTTTTCATCTGGTAGCATGACCTGCTCCTGGGCATGACAAGCAGGTGAGCAACGAAGCCTTCCTGCTGCTGCAGCCTGAGCAGCATGCTGTGAATCCCCTGTCATCCATGGCTGGTGTGCTGGAGCCACACAGAACCTTCTGCTAGAGCTCTGGGACCATCGTATCACAGAAAGTTAGGGATTGGAAGGGACCTCCAAAGATCATCCAGTCCAACCCCCCTGCCAGAGCAGGATCACCCAGAGCAGGTCACACAGGAACACGGCCAGGGGGGNGCCTATACTGGTACCTGGCCTTGCTGACTGTCTCTCTGCCCCTTTGTGCAGGTGCTGGACATGGACACAGAGGATGACCCCTTGCTACAGGACGCCTGGCTGGATGAGGAAGATGATGAGGTAGCCTTGGGCTCACGGAAGAGGCGAGAGGGTGCCCTGCTGTGTGGGAAGGGCTCCTGCAGAGCCAAGCCCCTGCGGGTGGCGCTGCCGGTGTCCGGCTTCTGGAACGTCGTTGGCTGGGTGTTCACCAACCCCTACTGTGCTGGCTTCATCCTCTTCCTGGGCTGTGCCATCCCTGCCGTGCTTGCTGTCGTCATGTTCCTCCACTACCCAGCCCTGGACATCGACATCTCCTACAACGCCTTCGAGATCCGCAACCACGAGTCCTCGCAGCGCTTCGACGCGCTCGCCTTGGCCCTCAAGTCCCAGTTTGGGTCGTGGGGGAGGAACCGCCGGGACCTGGCCGACTTCACCTCAGAAACCCTCCAGAGGCTCATCTTTGAGCAGCTCCAGCAGCTTCACCTCAACGCTTCCCACCTCGGGGGCGGCGCACGGGTCAAGCGCAGCCCCGCAGGGGGCAGGACGAGCTCCCCCAAGCCCCTTGTCCACTTGACCCCAGGGAACAGGACCTCCCGAGCTGGGAGGGGAGCCCCCCGCTGGGACTACTCCAGCAGTTACATCAGTGCCAACACCCAGACCCACGCCCACTGGCGCATCGAGCTCATTTTCCTGGCTCGGGGGGATTCTGACAACAACATCTTCACCACCGAGCGCCTGGTCACCATCCACGAGGTGGAGCGCAAGATCATGGACCACCCTCGCTTCCGCGAGTTCTGCTGGAAGCCCCATGAGGTCTTGAAGGACCTACCCCTGGGCTCCTACTCCTACTGCTCCCCTCCCAGCTCCCTCATGACCTACTTCTTCCCCACTGAGAGAGGAGGGAAGATTTACTATGACGGCATGGGACAGGACCTGGCTGACATCCAAGGTGAGCTGAGGGCCGTGGGGTGAGGGCCGGGCTGTTGAAGGCACCTTCAGGGAGTCACTGGTGTGCAGCTAAGAGGGGTGGCTGCCTTGTGCAGAGGGAGGTGCTACCCTGTTGTGCCTTGAGGAATTGTCTTTTCTGTGCCAGGGCCCCTTTTCAACCCTTTCAGCTCCAGCCATGGGTCACACAGGCCCCAAGAGGAGAGTGAGAGGGACAAATGAGGGGAGTCCTGCATCGTGCTGCCTTCTGCTGACCCTTGTCCCCTGCGAATGGCTGTGGTTAACTAGAGCAATGTCAGGTCTTGGGCAGACAACAGGGATGAGCTTCCCTGCACCACAGAGCAGATGAAGGTCTGTGGGCTGCTCTGGAGCTTGGAAGGCAGCTTGTGAGTCACCAGCTGGAAAGGCTCCTAGAAGGAGAGGAGGAGGAAGGGCCCTGCTGCCTCCTCCCAGCTCTGTACCCTGTGCTGTGCCCATCTAGTACAGCAGAGGCTCCGGATGGCGGAGAAGGTGAATCATGAGGAGTCTGTGGGTGTGCTGTGGCTGTGGGATGAAGCCTCCATCTGTCTCCCAGGCTGCAGATGAAGGCTGCCCAGGAGCCATACAGGGAGCAGGCAAAGAATTTACTCCATCTGCCACAGGGACTAACAGCTCTGCTACCAAAGCAGGAAAAAGTGTTTCTGGGTCTTCCTGGTGTGAACTCAAGGGAACTTGGATCCTGGGGGTAGACAGGTAGTGTCTCAGAACGAGCTGAGTGCCTCCATCTCTGCATCTCTCACACCATCAGGTGGCAGAGGTACCAGGTCCCAGCAGAGCCAGGACTCCTCACCTTCCTTGGGTGCTGTTTAGCTCTTGTGCCTTCCCAGTGTGATGGAACAAATACTGTATGAGAATTAAGTGCACTCAGCAGTGGGAGTATCAATGAGAATATTGTGTGTGTTGCTACTTGGGGGAGAAGATCACAGCCGGGTGGAAGGTGTGTCCCTGATGGGGAAGTGCACATAGACAGCATCACAAGCAGGGTCACAGAGCAGAAGGGGATGGTGAGCCTCTGCTCCTCAGCCCTCCTTGCTCCCAGCAGCAGTCAGCACCACTGATGGGAGCCAGGATCATCCCAATTTCCCTTTGCCACCCTAGACCTTGTGCCCTGCCAAGTCAGCTACGCAGCACCTAACAAAAGTGGCTCTGCTTCCTCTGCAGGGTCCCTGGAGCTGGCCATGACCCACCCCGAGTTCTACTGGTACGTGGATGAGGGTTTGTCTGCTGAGAACATGAAGAGCTCCCTGCTGCGGAGCGAGATCCTCTTTGGGGCTCCCCTGCCCAACTACTACTCGGTGGAGGATCGCTGGGAGGAGCAGCGCCGCAAGTTCCAGAACTTTGTCATCACCTACGTGGCCATGCTGGCCAAGCAGTCCACAAGGTGAGGGGGTGTGCAGACAGGAGCCTTGCTGGGACAGGGGGAGAGCAGAANTCTACTGGTACGTGGATGAGGGTTTGTCTGCTGAGAACATGAAGAGCTCCCTGCTGCGGAGCGAGATCCTCTTTGGGGCTCCCCTGCCCAACTACTACTCGGTGGAGGATCGCTGGGAGGAGCAGCGCCGCAAGTTCCAGAACTTTGTCATCACCTACGTGGCCATGCTGGCCAAGCAGTCCACAAGGTGAGGGGGTGTGCAGACAGGAGCCTTGCTGGGACAGGGGGAGAGCAGAAGCAGAGGATGGTGCTTTCTGTTGTACTCAAGGAGTGGATGGAATAGGCCCTTCAGGGTGTGAAAGCTCCATCTCAAGGTCTATGCAGGCAGATGTCCTGCTCTGCTCCCATAGCCCTGTAGCACTCGGTGTGCCAGCTCACTGCTGGTCAGTGTCAAGCAGTGGCCATGACATGATGCTCTAGATGAAGGAGAAAAAGCATCTCCTTTGAAGTTGGGCCCGGGCACAGTGCTGGGGAGCACATGGCAGAAAATCACTCGCATGCCTTACTGCAGCTACACGCCAGAGACATCAATAGAGCCAGTGAAAG